>SKCR01046610.1:0-41446 GCA_019454045.1 Zanthoxylum bungeanum
TCCCCCAGCAGAGGAGAGTTACCTACTCATGCTGAATAATAAAAACTAAAAAGTAAAGAAAAGAAAGTACTATTGCGAAAAGTAAATAAAATTAATTACAGAAAGCGGTAAATAAACAAACAAGACACAATATTTTTAGTATTCTTAAGGAATTCCTTAAAAGAAAGTATGAAATGAAATCTGAAATTCGGCCTCTATTTATAGGGAAAACTTGGCCTCTCGTGTCACGACGAGCGTTGATCTTCGGCACGTGGCGCTGCTTCTGCGGAGATGGTGACACGTCTCCGGCGGCTATCGGCAGCTGAATTATTATGCTGACATGGCAATGACGTGACAATGTCGATTGTCGGTAGCATGTGATGGCGACACGTGTCCGGTGCATGTTAGCAGATTTGATGTGATGTTGACACGTGACAGGAGCATGTTAGCATGGGCGCATGATAGCAAACGTCTCTGATTGTAACATGTTTCCCGTGAATTTTAGCAATCACCGGCGCATTTTAGCGGTCGCGACGCAGAATGGTTGCGCATCGCGACCCCCAAATTATAATTTTGCCCTTTTTGTCCGTTTTTCATTGTTTTGACCCTGAATTGCTTCCAGTAAGTCCTGAAATATTATTTATCTACAAAATAACACAAACCACATCAAAACATTCATAAAACTCAAGAAACTATACAAAATATTAGGTCAAATGAATTAGAAATAGTGATACATTTACCACTCATCAGCGACGCACAGCACACCAGAAGCGTATCTGGGAAATTCCCAGATCGCATCGCGACACGTATCGTTTTCGCGTCGCGATGCAAGGCCAGAATTTGGTCTTGACTTCATTCTTTCAATCTCATTTTGCTCCACACTTCCCCCAAACAATGCATACAAGCAATATACTCAATACACACCCTATATTATCATTATCATTGGGTGTGTATTTCCTCATCTTCCAAGATTTCATGGTTGCCAACCATTCTTGCCTTTTCGTTCTTCTCTATTTCTTCTTTCCTTCTTTCATTTCTCTTCTTTTTCTTCTCTTTTTCTTCTATTCTTCTTCTTCATCTTCCTCTTTTTCCTTACGTTTTCTTCTCCTTTTTATTCTTTTTTTAAGAAGTGTTAATAGTAACCCCTTTATATAGTTGGGCTCCTTTGAAATTGTCAAAGGTATAGAAAAGTTTGGAAATTTGTAGATGTTTTTGGAATTCTCTAGAATGCTCCCGTGTACTATTCATCTGAATTTTTGTTCTGCATTTTCGACTCGCTTCTGGTCTGAATTTGGAAAGATGTTCAACATGAAAGTTGTAGATCTCGATCTCATTTCCGACAATATAAAGTTCATAAAACTCGGAGTTCGTCTGAGAAAGTTACGGCCCAAATACCATGGACTGTTCGGAATGAAACATCACAAAATTTTCATTTCAAAGTTTCAAAGAATTTACCGTTTATTCCCAAAGTCGTTCCATGATTGTATAAATAAATATATATACTCGAACATAATTTATATTACATAACACTTGCTTCGTGATGTAACAATTCTACAGTGCAACAGTAGTAGAAACTACCGGTCGTTACACGCATGTAGCTCGTGATACATGTCTACATTGCTAGAAGTCTGGACACTGGAAACATGATTCTCGTGAGCTGAAAGGAAAATAGGAACCCTATGTATGCTTTATATTTTTCCTATTATTGACATCTCATTAGTCTTATATGCAAATAATGGTTGGTTGTTAGACACCGGTAGTCCTTCTCATATTTGCAACTCTATGCAAGCCATGAGAGTTAAAAGAAGGCTGAACAAAGGGAAGATCCAACTTAGAGTTGAAAATGATGAGACATTAGATGTCAAGACCATAGGAATGGTTGTTCTAGATCTCCTTAATGGATGTAAATTATTTTTAAATGACTGTTATGTACTATCTCTTATAAAAAAAATAATATCGTTACCGATATTGGATAAAGAGGGATATAAAAATAAACATTAAAGATAATGCTTTATGTTTATATAATAAAGACAACTATTTGATATGTGAATGTTCTTTATTTAACGGTCATTATGTTTTGGAACATATCGAGTTGTCTTTAATATATAGGAAAATACAAGTAAAAGACCTGAATTAAATGACACTGAATTATGACATATGAGATTGGGCCATATAAGTGTTAGACGCCCATCAAAATTAGTTAGGGATGGTTTGATTGAAGATATGAATTTATATCCTTATCCGATTTGTGAGTCATGTATCCAAGAGAAAATGACAAAGGTCTCATTTAGAGCTAGTACACAGTGATGTGTGTGGTCAATGAAATCATGTTGCTCATGATCATTCAACATACTTTGTGACTTTCACTGATGATAAGCCAATATATGGTTATGTCTATTTAATGAGACATAAATCAAAAACATTTGAAAAGTTTGAAATATTCTGAAATGAGGTAGAAAAATAAACCGATAAATTCATCAAGTGCATTTGATCAGATCGAAGTGGTGAATTCATGCACGACAATTTCATAAGTTATTTAAGGGAGAATGTGATTCTCGTCCAATATAGCCCACCAGGTACTCTTCAACACAATGGTGCATTTGAGCGGATAAATTGTACTTTATTGGATATGAAGCGATCTATGATGAGCTATACAGATCTTCTATATTACCTATGGGGTTATGATTTGCTTACTGCTGCCCTTATACTTAACAGAGTTCTATTGAATGCTGTTTCTATGACCCCATATCAGATATGGTATGATAAGAATCCAAGTCTTAGATATTTAAAGATTTGGGGTTGTTATGCATACGTTAGAGTTGCGCAGCGGGATAAGCTAGCACACATGGGTATAAGTACAGGTTCGTTGGATATCTTGAAGATTCTTTGGGATATCAATTCTATAATTCTGAGCAACGAAATATTTGTTGCTCATTTTACCACTTTTCTTAAAAAAGAATTTTGAGAGAAAGTAGGAATTGTAGAAATATTTAACTCGATGAGTTTGATCCCAACATTAAGGAACCTTAGATGGAACCAGAGATCGAACTAGGTGAAAGATCTATAACACAGGTTCTACGTAAGTCGAATAGAATATCAAAGCCTTTTGAAAGACTATTTTTAACATCTGATACGAGCCTTGATGTTCTTCTATTGGAGGAAATAGATCCGACTACATATAAAGAGGAGATATTGGATATCGACTCGGGAAAATGAGAGGAAGCCATGAAATTCGAGATGGATTCTATGCATGAAAATCAAGTCTGGGACTTGGTTGAACTTCCTGAAGGAGTTAAACCTACTGATTGTAAATGGGTTTATAAAAGGAAGTGAGGGCTCGATGGAAATGTGGAAACCTTTAAGACCCGACTGGTAGCGAAAGGTTACACTCAACGTCCTGAGATTGACTATGAGGAAACTTTTTTACCAGTAGCCATGCTAAAATCCATTAGGATTCTTTTAGCCATTGTTGCATATCACGATTATAAGATATGACAGATGGATGTGAAAACTGCTTTCCTAAATGGATTCCTCAATGAAGATATCTATATGGAACAATAAGATGGTTTCGTATCTAGTGAGACTTCAAACTTGGTTTGTAAGTTCAAGAAGTCTATTTATGGACTTAATTAGACATCCTGAAACTGGAATCGTCGTTTTGATGAGATAATTAGATTATATAGATTCATCAAGAATGAGGAAGAATCAAGTGTTTATAAGAAAGTTAGTGGGAGCATGATAATATTCATTATTTTTTGTATGTAGACGATATCTTTATCATTAGGAGTGATATATGATTGATACAAAGTGTGAAAGCCTACCTTTGCAAGAACTTCTCCATGAAATACATGGGTGGAGCTTCCTATATATTGGGTATAAGGCTCTATCGGGATAGATTAAGGAAGCTTATAGGGTTGTTGCAATCCACGTACATAGATAAAATGTTAGAACGGTATGATTATACCAACTACAAGGCATCAAATGTACCAATTCGATATGACATATATCTTTCAAAGAAAATGATACCTCAGACTGAGTAAGAGAGAGTTAGAATGTCTAACTTGCCATATGCTTCTTGTATTGGGAGCATTATGTATGCTATGATATATACAAGACTTGATATCAGTTTGGCGTTAATGTTACTAGCTGATATTAATTTGATCCAGGTAATGATCATTAGACAGCCGTGAAACATATCCTAAAATATCTTCAGGGTATTAATGATAAGTTTTTAATTTATGGAGAAGATGAGCTACAAGTTAAGAGTTATACGGACTCTGATTTACAGGGAGATACGAATGATTGAAAGACTACATATGGACACATTTGGTGCGGTTAGTTAGCGGTGTTCAAAGCATTGCTCAACATCTGATTCCACCACTGAGGCATAATTTATAGCGACTTCGAAAGATGTTTGGATTAGAAATTTTATCACAGAACTTGGCATTGTTCTAAGTGTTGGGAAATGGCCGCGAGTGCTCAGCGGAAAATTAAAAATTATGATGCCACTATCCTTTTTCCCAAGACCCATTTGTTTTTATTATTCTACAAGCCTAGGCATGTTACTATATATTATAAGCATAAAAACTCATAAAACATGCAAAGAACATAAACCTAAACATGCTAACTATCATAAGAACTCTAATTAAAATAAAGAAAGAAAAAGACTTACTTGAACCGAAGACTCCTCCAGTCCTCCCTCCAATCTACAAGCTTTTCTTGCACTCAGCAAACTCTTCCACGTTCCAAAGAGCCACCCAACTGTGTGGCCTCCAAAGGTGCACACACCAAAGCCAAAACTCAACGGCAAGACTACGCCTTGAGTGCACGGGTATTTTGCCATTGGTGCTAGCCTAGGCAAATACCTCAAAACTTTTAACTTGAGATTCCTCTAGTCAATTAGACTTAAGGATCATCAAAATCAGTGGCTTACTCTTAAACTTTAGAGTTGCTCACTTATATAAACCCAAGATATGAAAGGTTTTGGTGTAAAAATTTGTAAAGAATTCTTTGGGTTTATATAGGTGCTCCAAAGACAACAAAATTAATTAAGAATCCGATGTGGATGCTAATTAAATCTTAGCCATTGGATCTTAATATAATGGTTTAATGAGATTATAAAACCTTAATAAGAGTTTGTTCCGAATTGGAATTCAAAACAAATAAAAAAATAAAATAAAAAAACACAGATTTATTTATTTATTTATTTTCTTATTCATTTTTCCAATTCCCAAAGTGCCCCTATCGTCATTCACCAATCCCTAAGCCACTTTGGAACCTCATAAATGATCTGTTCAATAATTAAACACATTGAAACA
This sequence comes from Zanthoxylum bungeanum, assembly GCA_019454045.1. NCBI lineage: Eukaryota > Viridiplantae > Streptophyta > Magnoliopsida > Sapindales > Rutaceae > Zanthoxylum > Zanthoxylum bungeanum. Next base: position 5,298 of record SKCR01046610.1, read on the forward strand.
TTTATGAACAATTCCTACAACAATCATATATGCTGTTAAATTTGTACTGTGCACTGTTAACCATTGATTTCGACTTTGTTGTGTGTGACCTTTTAGGTTCCCCTCAAGTTGGACATGAAATGAATCGTGATAATTTAATCGAACATAAATTATCCTCCGATCAGATGGTCATTCGATTTCAATGACCAAGGTTGACATCTAGCAACATGCCAATGCCCCCAAATGAGAAGGAAATATATATACCCATTCTGTATGCGATTTACATATGATACGGTCCCTCGCCTCACTGTATCCCCACCGTTTGACCTAGGGTATGGAAAGTGTCTACCCATATAGTCAAATGTATGATGTTGATAGTGTCATTAATCGTGTTAACATAAGAATCTCACATGATTCTTCCGCTGCGGTCACAGTCTCAAGCACTGATCACACATATCAACCCGCGAACTGGAATACTATTATTATGAGAAAATATTATCCGAGAGAGTGGCGATTCTCTGTTGTATCTTTACAAACTTCATGTGTTTCAATAAATGACCCAATCATACCTTTATGACAGGATCTTTTAAACCGGGGAAGGAGAATGTCAAAGTCATTTGATCCACACATAAGATTGTAAAGACCTCAAGTCTAAGGACTAGTCATACAATCGATACATGAAAGTTCTCACAGACACATGGGATAAACACTCCATGTGAAAAATTTCGGTGGTCAGTTCGATGGACACGAGCAACTCATGCATCCATGTGATACACCAAGCGGACGAATCTCCGCTAGTAGCCTATGAGATCGGCTACCCAACTTAAGGGCGGATCATATCATCATGCTATTCTCTCCGCTTTGTGAACGCCCAGATTATTCACAAAACTATGACTAGGAACATTTGATAGTAATGATTCTCATAAGGCTTGGAAGCCATCATTTTATTACTCCAAGGGCTTTATTACAATGTTTGATGATTCATATAATTTATGTAAGACACGTATAATAAAGATTTCCATTTTATTAATTAATGAAAATATTGCAAACACATGTACATATAACCCATCCACAAGTTGGGTATAGGGCATATCCATAACAATCTCCCACTTGCACTATAGCCAACTAGTATAAATCTGGACACCATACTCTTGGGTGTGCCTGTCATGCTTTTGTTAAGTCAGCCCTTTAGTCAGAGAATCTACAAGATTATCTTATGTGGGTATTTTCTCTATAATAACTTCTTTTCTCTCAACAATCTCCCTGATGAAATGAAATCGCCTGAGTACATGCTTGGATTTCTGATGGGACCTTGGTTCATTTGATTGAGCAATGGTGCCCGTATTGTCATAGTACATCGTGACGCCATTCTTTATCGCGGGAAGCACTTCCAGCTCCGTGATGAACTTCTTTATCTAGACTGCTTCTTTAGCTGCCTCAGATGCTTCAATATACTCGTCTACAGTGGTGGAGTCCGCTGTAGTTGACTGCTTTGAGCTTTTCCAACTGACAGCTCTGTCATTCATAGTAAACAGATATCCTATTTGCGATCTGCTATCATCCATATCGGTCTGAAAGCTCGTACATAGTAACCAATGACTTTCATCTTAGAACAATCTCTGTATGTCAAGAACACATCCTTAGTTCTTCTCAGATACTTGAGGATTGTTTTGACAGCTGCCTAGTGTTTCTCACCTGGATTTGCCTGATACCTGCTCGTTATGCTAAGAGCATAAGAGACATCAGGTCTTTTACATAGCATGGCGTACATGATCGATCCTATTACTGAAGCATAAGGGATCCTACTCATACGCTCTCTATCTGAAGGAGTATGTGGACATTGCTCCTTAGAAAATTTGATTCCATGACAAGTAGGTAAATTACCTCTTTTGGAATCTTCCATTTTGAATCTTTTCAAAACTTTATATATGTACGTAGATTGAGAAAGTCCTAACAACCTCTTAGATCTTAATGCCGAGGATGTAGGCTGCTTCTCCCAAATCTTTCATGGAGAAATTCTGAGATAACCATTGCTTGGTGGCTTACATAATGGGAATATCATTCCCGATGATTAATATGTCATCGACATATAATACAAGAAATATAACAGCACTCCCACTACTTGTCCTGTAAACACAAGGCTCGTCTACATTTTTAATGAAGTCAAATTCTTTGATTGTCTCATCAAATTGTATATTCCAACTTCTAGAGGTTTGCTTGAGTCCATAAATGGATCTTTTAAGCTTACATACTTTATTATGATCATCATTAAATGCAAACCCCTCAGGTTGTGTCATATAGACTTCCTCTACGAGGTTCCCATTAAGGAAAGCTGTTTTGACATCCATCTGACAAATCTCATGATCAAAGTGTGCAGCTAGTGCCAGTAAAATTCGAATGGACTTTATCATTTCAACTGTCGAGAAGGTTTCGTCATAGTCAATTCCTTGGATTTGTCTATAACCTTTCGCCACCAACCTAGCCTTATAAGTTTGGATGTTGCATTCTACATCAGTTTTACACTTGTAAATCCACTTGCAGCCTATGAGTTTTATCCCTTCAGGTGCATCCACCAAGTCTCAGACTTGATTCTGATATATAGATTCTATTTCGGATTTCATGGCCTCAAGCCACTAGACTGAATCAATGTCACACATTGCTTCGTCATAAATGGTGGGATCTTCATTATCAATGACCTGATCATGTTCCTTATCATTATGGAAACCATATCTTTCAGGCTCATATCTTTCCCTACCAGACCTTCTAAGTTCATAACCTTGTGGTTGTTCCGTCGCTGCCCTTTTGAGGGGCTTGGGGTTTAGTTCTATGTTAGTTTATTCTTCTCGTACCTCATCGAGGTCAAGTCTACTCCCATTATATTTCTTGAGAAGGAATTCATTCTCTATAAATTTAACATTTATTTGGGACGTAGAATATGTATGCTTTTGAGTTCAAGGCATATCCTACAAACTTACATTTAACTGCCATATCATCCAATTTGTTAGTTTGTGTGAGCTTAACATATGCGTGACATCCCCAAACTCTTAGATAACTAAGACTAGGACATTTCCCAGACCATAACTCATATGGTGTTTGACTAACAGTCTTGGAAGGAACTTGGTTTAGTAGTAGTGTTGCAGTTTCTAAAGCAAGACCCCAAAATGAAAGAGGTAGATTCGTGTCTGGCATCATTGATCGGACCATATCTAATAATGTCTGATTTCTCCTTTCGGAGACCCCATATGCTGTAGAGTTTCCGGAGGAGTCCACTGGGAAACAATGCCATTTTCTCTCAAGTAATCTTAAAATGCGTCGCTTTAGTATTCACCACCTCGGTCAGACCTTAGTGACTTAATAGTTTTATTAAACTAGTTTTCTACTTCAACTTTGAAGTATTTGAATTTCTCAAAGGCTTCAGATTTGTACCGCATAAGGTACACATACCAATATCGCGAGTGATCATCGATAAAGGTAATGAAGTAGGAGAATCCACCTCTAGCAGTGACTGATATTGGTCCGCATACATCATAGTGTATGAGTTCTAATGTCTCCGCTGCACGCTGTCTTTTACCTTTGAAGGGTAATTTGGTCATTTTACCAAGTAAACAAGACTCACAAGTTCCATAAGGTTCATATTTGAAGGGTCTGAAATACCCATCCTTATGTAGCTTAGTTAATCTTGTTTCATTGATATGACATAAACGACTGTGCCATAGAAGTGATTCATTTAGATTATTCGAGTTAACGTTGTATATATTAGAGGTTTAACATTCTTTGTTAGTTTGTAAGACATAGATACCATTTTTCAAAATACCATCTCCATATTTTATTTCATTGAAATAAATAGAACATTCATTACAACTTATTAGGCAGGAAAAGCCTTTATTACATAAAGAATAAATTGAAATGATGTTCTTTACTAGAGAAGGTACATAAACACAATCTTCTAAGTCTAAAACTAAACCATTCGGAAAAACTAATGAATAAGTCCCCACACACAATGCAGCCAATTTTGCTCCATTACCCATGCATAAGTCAACCTCCCCATGACGGAGTCTCCTACTGTTTCTCAGGCCCTGCACATTGTTACAAAAGTGAGTCCCACAACCGGTGTTAAGCACCCAAGTAGAAGGTTCATAGTTTTGAGAATATAGTTCAATCATTTACAACATACCTGAAGCATTGGGCTTCTTGGCCTCTTGGGCTTCCCTAGCTTCATTGGCTTTCAAGGATCTGCAGTCTTTCTTCCAATGACCATTCTTTCCACAAAAGAAATATTTCCCATTTCCCTTTTTCTTATCCACCTTACCATTGGGCTTTAGGTGATCTGGAGCCTTGGCCTTGGCCTTATTTTTCTTTGGGCCTCGTGGCTTCAGGTCCGTGCCCATAAGCATGACGGAGGTTTTAAGCTCCGTTTCCAAGTCCTTCTCTGCTTGCTTTATCAAATTGTGCAATTCTGCTAAAGTAGCTTCTTTATTAGACAGATGAACTGCATAATAAAGTTAGAGAAGTCTTTTGGTAAGGACTGAAGAATTAGATCGTGACCTATCTCATGATCCATGATGAACCCAAGGTTGGCCAATTTTTCAATGTGGCCAATCATCTTAAGCACATGTCCACTAACAGATCCTTCCTTATACCTTGTTTGGAATAAGACACATGACACTTGGAATCTCACAGTATGAACGGAAGTTGCATACAACTCCTTCAAGTGAAAGATGATGGTTTGATCATTAATATCTTTGTGAGCTTTCTAAAGTTCGTCTGACATAGAGCCAAGCATTATGCAAACTGCTTGCTCATCATCATCGACGTGTTTCTTCCGAGCATCAAATGTATTTTGGTCAGCATCTTCTGCGGGTTTAAGAGAAATTATCTTTCAAGTACATAGAAAATCTTTTCTTGTCGTAAGACAATTTTAAGGTTTCTAAACCAGTCATTGTAGTTGTCCCCTTTGAGCTTATGCTCATCAAGGATAGAACGAAGTGATATTCTGTTTTCCATTTGAATGTTTGTGAAATATTTTAACCCACATGTTAAGAGAGAATGTTAAAATTAGGAATATTGTTTCATTAATGTTTCATAATAACATGGGCTTTTAATATTATGAAGTTACTCCCACTCAATTGTTTTAAAATTTTAAGCAAATTGCGTCCCCATTATGATAGATTTCTTGTGGGCAAGGATCCCATTATCATTATTTCACAACTCTGACTAGGGCCGGTCGTTATAAAATATGATAATTAGGTAGGTTCCCAACCAATTTATGATATAAATCACAATTCCTTGATCATTGGGTTGGACAATCAAATATGCTAAAGCTTATGGTAGTCCTTGTGGACACCCAATCTTTGCCACTAAGTTATAAGACCATGCCTAAGGGTCGCTGCGTCTTATGACTCAGAAAAGTCAAACCATTGTCAATAGTACAATTTAGGGACAAATTGGTATTGGTCAGTCTGGTAAAGCCTAGTTCTGCTAATACGGTTTAAGCCATTTGGGTCTATACTTTACAATGGGAGGAAAATTTTAGACTTAAATTATTATTGAGGATTTTAGCAAGTTTAAGTGAATAATTGTCAAATGGATTCCTCCATTGAAAATTCCCCAGAGGGAGGGGGGAGCGAACTCTCTTAAATACCCTTACCTTTTAGGCTCTTATTGCCTTGGTGACAAGAATAAACAATAGATCCTCCAAATTAGTCCAACACTTTAAATATGCTTTAAGGTAAGCTTTAAGTAAATGATTATCTAGATGTCTTCACAGCTTTTCCTTTTGGCTATAAAAAGGTAGTGAGTGAAGGAAGACACCAAATCATTATCTAACTCTAGTAATACCTTTGGTTAAATTAACTTTAGTTTGGAAAGTTTTATTAACGCCTTGGTCCCTCCCCACTTGTATCTTTTATAATGTCTTTTATTATAAACAAGTGATTTATATTTATTAGCCTTAAAGGTAATAAATCTCTAAGTTCATCACAGAATAATTACTTAGCTAAGGGATAAGCAATACACTCTCTATTTCCTTAGAAAGTCTCTAGATGCTTGCACCCTAAAATAATCATGCCAATTCTAATCATAAATAGAATCATCAAGCATATGAGTTTTAATATGTTGGAATTATTTTAGGCATTAAATAACTTTGATTAATATTTAATTATGATATTGCATTTTATTTTAATCAAATAAATTTACTATTCACATTTTTTTACAGATGCGTGAACTTTAAATGAAATTTCACAATTCCAATCTTAACCAAATCATGCAACATTTGTGCCTAAAAGTAAGTTCAGGGTGTTAGCTTTCAAACGAGCATTTACACACCCAATTTCGAGTTCAAATGAGAGAGAACTAATCAAAACAAAAAAGGCGTGTTGATACCACTGTTGGGAAGCGGCCGCGAGTCTGCAGCGGAAAATTAAAAATTATGATGCCGCTATCCCTTTGCCCAAGACCCATTTGTTTTGATTATTCTACAAGCCTATGCATGTTACTATATATTCTAAGCATAAAAACTCATAAAACATGCAAAAAACATAAACCTAATCATGCTAACTATCATAAGAACTCTAATTAAAATAAAGAAAGAAAAAGACTTACTTGAACAGAAGACTCTTCCACTCCTCCCTCAAATCTACAAGCTTTTCTCGAACTCAGCAAGCTCTTCCACGTTCCAAAGAGCCACTCAAGTGTGTGGCCTCTAAAGGTGCACACACCAAAGCCAAAACTCAACGGCAAGACTACGCCTTGAGTGCACGGGTATTTTGCCCTTGGTGTTAGCCTAGGAAAATACCTCAAAACTTTTAACTTGAGATTCCTCTAGTCAATTAGACTTAAGGATCCTCAAAATCAGTAGCTTACTCTTAAACTTTAGAGTTGCTCACTTATATAAACCCAAGATTGTTGGACAATTATGACCCATAGCATCACTATTTGTACAGAACATGGTGTTGTTGTACAAATTAACTGTGTGACAAAGGAAATTGCTCTTTTATCATTTGTAATTGGATTACGGGATATATAAAGGATAAAAGTCCATATGATTAGTACCAGATTAATAAGATATGAGACAGTATTAATCCACGTAAGGTTTAATCATTAAATATCCCTAGTCGTAGTATTATCGAGACTGTACATCGATAATACGGAATAGACTAGTATTACACTTGTGCATGTTATGGAAGCGTAACGGCATAGTTCTCATATATTTAGGTATTGGATACTCATGCAAGTGTAATAGGAGGTTCTGTTTACCGATGGTACGGAAACAGCTTCGCTCTGGATAGACCCCTTCGGAATCCCATTGGTAGTTTGACTATGTGTCTATGGAATCCGAATCAGGGTAGGTTTATTTGGTCTTAACCTGAGACTTGCATCGCTAATACTTGCGACAATCAGTATACTTTGGTTTTGGACGTCCGGGGCTTTAACAGGTTCTGTGTATGCCTCTTCTGGGTATACTAAAAATCTAAATTGTATTGGGTGTGATGTCAAGATGGAAGTATCACTTCAGTCATATGGAGATGATTATCACGTAGAATACAGAACTAGTACTCTTAAGTACTGCAGTTATCGGGATAATATGACTAGGTCATGATTATCCGATTATAGAGACTAGTTACCAGAGATCCGATATATGTTTCGTACAGGGCAGACACAATTCCAGCCCTAGGCCTAGCATGTGATATCGATACTGGATCGTAATACGAAATACTACGCATACTACGCCTGAAAAATATTATATATTCCTTAAAGAATATTTCTGGAGAATTGGGTAGGCACGGTGCTTTGCTAGAAGCCAACCATGTCTTATAAATCGGTAAGAACATGGTACGTGGTACACACGTATTCGGATAGTCCGACTATCGGATTTACTGCCAACATATCTATGGATCTTCTGGGTCGCTTCCCGAAGATTCACCGATGACGTTTGACTCGAACAGAATTAATCTGGGATTAATTCTGAGAGAGAGAAAATTAATCTTGGATTAATTACGGTAAGAATTTATCTAGGATAAAATTCGATAAAAAGAGAGAGAATGATTAATTTGGAATTAATCGATTAAATAATATATTCGATATATTAAATGAAATTAGATTTCGACGCGGAATTAAAATTGGATTTTAATTTGGGCAAACGAATTAATTTAGAATTAATTCACGAGCGACTTTCGTAATAATTTTGCTAGGATTATTATTTAATTAAATTGGATTTAATTACGTCGTGACGGAAAATTCATTTAATCGGATTAAGCGAACCCGAGCCCGAAGTGTGTTGAGCAAGCCACTTGAATTTTGAATTAAAGTGGGTCCCACCAACTTACATCACTTGTCTATCAAGTGTCAATTTAGTGATGGAAGTGGTTGGAGGCATTAATTGCCATTTTTCCCTCCAACACTTTGCTTTTGTTTTTGGTAATTCATATACCAAAATTGAGTTTGACTTTTGGATGTGTGGTAATTGTTTTAGAAACCAAAATTACCAAAACACAAAAATCCTCTCTCTCTTTCTCCCTTGGCCGAGAACTTCATAGTTCTTCTCCATTGATTTTGCTTCAAAATCAAACCTTGCTAGCACAAAGAGGAGTCATTCTAAGGTGTTAGGGAAACTATCCCCTTGAGTTTGGAATTCTAAGATCAAAGCTTGGAGTTCACCATTCATACAAAGAAGAGCTTGTAGCACTTCTCAAAGGAGCAAAATTTTTGTTATCTCTACATCCTATAGCCGATCAAAGTAAGTATATTTTCCGCAATCTTACTTCGATTATTCACACATATTTATGCTTAATAGATCCTTGGCATGTTCTAGGAGAACCCAACAATGGTATTAGAGCCAATTTTAAGCATGAAATATTTAGGGTTCATAAACTTGAATTTGGGTATTTTTACTTGGAGCATGATTTCGTCAAATTGAATGTTTGGTTATGTTTAGATTATGATAACTTAGAGTTATGCATGATTAATTGTGAGAAAAATTGATTAGATAATTTTTCCCTAATTACCTTATGGTGGCCGAATGTTATGGACCTTTTGCTCATGGTGATTTTTTTTTGATTTTTAGACCATTTGATGTGTTTAAAATGCATGAGTATATTGATTTGTGATTTAATTGGATTGAAATCAAAATTGGATATAAAAATGCCTAATTTCCGTGAGCTATATGAGCATGTTATGAGTTGATTTTGCTTCAATTGTGTTGGACATGAATTGAAAATGATAAAGCATGATTAATTAATTAAATTGGTGTTTTGGAAATATTAATTTGACTAATTAATTATGGCTATACACTTAAATTAAAAATTATGATATTTGGAATATTATAATTTAATAAATTAGTCTTCAATTTGGAATTGGGCTAAAATTATTGTATTTGGGCTTAATGGGCTTGGTTGGGCCAAGTTGGTTTAGGATAATTGGATTGGATCAAAATTGGGCCTAAAACCATTCCATAAAGTCCAAATATAATTAATGAGCCTTTAAATATTTAATTGGGCCTAATGGGCCAAAATTAATTTTATGGCAAATGGTGATTCATTATTGGGCTTTGGTTGCCAAAGTTTATGCCTTAAGAAATTAATTAAAAGCCCATTGGACTTTAATTAAATTAACATTGGATGTTAATTGGGCCTTTGAGACCCATTAAGATTGGATTTAGAATCTAAGTCGAAAAGGCACATTAATAAGTGTAATTATTTAATTTAGAATTAAATATGAATTAGTATTGAATAAAAATTAAATCGGATTTAAAATTGTAGTTCGATATAATTCAAGAATATGTACTTTGAGTATTTATTCTTAACCGAGTTGGACTCGCGCAAATCAAATCGTTGTTTGAACATTGGATGGTCATTAATTCAAAGATTAATTAATTGGATTAGATTGATTGAATAACATGCTTTGTGTGAATACTTGGATGTATGAATGAATAATGTATATCGGATGGATATTAGAAGGGTGATGGCAATTTTGGAAATTGTTGTAATAAATTTAGAATTTATTAAATTGGACTTGTGTGTCCAGCCTATTATCTCCTTATCTCATTGTATTTCTCTTATCACCAATTCCCTCAATGTAAATGAGGTTTCTTTAGAAGTATTATGTAATTGGGTAGAAGTATGAATAGTGCTAGCGGGAGAGAGGAAATGGAGAGATTTGTTCTAGGAACAAAGTTTGTTATATATCCATCCGAATATCATTATTAATTTTATCGTGCCTTATTATGCTTTTAGAATGCATGCTTAAGGGTGTATGATGAGACCTAATTAAAGATAATAAATTGGTTGCCAAATCGCGACAAAAACCCTCATTTTATATTAAGCATTTTTCCTTCCATTGAGTGATTCTCTTTCAAGATCCAAGATTGGCATTAGTTTGTTGGCCAAAGTCAAGACCTTTGTCCATCGCGGATGTGTTTGAATCATGAAAGCTTTGTTCCATATCGTACGTCTTGGGCAAGTTGTGATTTGTTGGCCAAAGTCAAGGTCACTTCTTGTTCATTGACCTCGATTATGAAGCTTTCCCACTGTCAATGGGTCACGCTTAACTGGTTTTATTAAGCTTGTTAAGCCAAAGCCAAGTCTTAGTTGATTCAGAGGAAAAAAGGTTAGGCAATATATTGGCATATATTGGATATATGTTTCGGACTTGGAGGTCCACCTACTCGATCTAGGAATTGGATGAGATCCAATTGATCTTAGAGATCTACCTAGTTAAGTTTTATACAACTTGTTGGCCAAAGTCAAGATTATGTGTTATTTAACGGGATCCTAGCCCACTAGGAAACTAGGTTTCCCGAGTTCTCCATAGAGGGTTAAAGGCTCGCCGAAAAATAGTGGGAGGCAAGTATTAAATTTGCAATTTCGTTTAGATACTTGCCAATATGCGCTCATTTCATTTTTCGTCATTAATTATTTAAATATAAATATATTAGTTGGACTAATATTCAATTGTTATTTTAATTGGACTGTATTCAAACTACTTCATTTGTAGTTGGTTAAATAATTGGATTATAGTAATCAATACATTTGAATGTAACCAATCAATAGTAGTTGATTATATAGTTAGACTATAGTAATCATTATATTCGATTGTACCGGAAATCATTGATTGGATAATGGACTATTGGAATCAAGATAACTGAAAGATTAGCGTTTAGAACATAATCCTGGGTGAAAATGTCTTTAAACGGGTCTAATTTTCAGATTGGGAATAGAACCTCAAGATAATCATGGGAACTGAGAAGTTATTATATTTGATAGAGAAACCTCTCGAGCCTAAGCCCGGAGTTGAGCAAATAGTAGAGCATGAGCTTTGCAAGACTCATCGTGATGATGACTTTAGTGCTCAATCTGTTATGCTTGCCGCAATGACTCCTTAATTTTGTTGTCAGAACTAAGGATTAGATCCTTATACCATGATGTTGAAATTAAAGGATCTTCACAGATCTTATCTTAGATCTCAGAAGTACGAATTGCAAAAGAAGCTCTTACGCTCGCGTATGTTAGAGGGTACATCTATCGAGCACTTGGTGTCACAGATGATTGTTGACATCGAACAACTAAGGTTAGATGGGCATTACCTACGAGGTCGAGACTTCCATAGATTTGATCTTATAGTCTCTGCCCGAAAGCTGGGGCAGGTTCATCGTGAACCAAGAGAAAACTCTTGGAGAGTTAATGGCTATACTCAAGGAGGCAGAGCCAGAGCTTCTAAAAGGGCAAGAAGCGCATGGCGCATCTTACTTCAACATTCCAGAAGGCCATGGCTTGGCCGAAGACTTCTGGGGGTGTGAAGAAAAGGGGCAAAGGCAAAATCGTCACAGTCTTCTAGGAAGACAAATGACATATCCAAGATGTCTGCCTAAATTATGGCAAACGGGGTCACTGGAAGCGTGACTGCCGTATGGACAAGGCAGACATGAAGGAAGTGAAGACAGACAAGGCTCCGACTTCAAGTATGTTTGTCATAAACATATCTACTGATAGTTTTTTAAAAATTGGATTTTTGATACTGAATGTGGTACATACATATGTACTGACGTGCGAGATCTGCTGATTTGCAGGAGATTAGCTTCAGATGAGATCGACCTACGAGTCGGAAATATGACGAGAGTCGCTGTTTTGGCTGTGGGAACCTAAGTTTTGGAACTGCCCTTTGGGCATGTGCTTAAATTAGGAAACTGTTAGAATGTACATAGTTTGACTAGAAATATTATCTCTATATCTAATTTAACCCGTTGTGGGTATACATTTATGTTAATGAACACTAAGTGTTTTGTTTATAAAGATGATATTGAGATATACACATTAGATGTGAATAACATTATTTATATTTAGAATATAAATGAATCTCAAACATATAATATGACAAACAAAAGCTCAAACTGAATAAATCTGTTGAGACTTAAAAGTGGCATTGTTGTCTGGGACATATTAACAAGACTCGTATATCCACACTTTCGAAGAGTGGATACTAGGACGGATTTGATTCTAATTCAAATGATGTCTACGAATCTAGTTTATTAGGTAAAGTGCCTAAAACACCTTTTACTTGGTAAAAGTGTAAGTGCCACCCATATGTTAGCCCTCGTTCATAGTGACGTAAGTGGGCCCATGTCTAGCTAGGCTAGAGGTGGATATAAATACTTCGTAACCTTTACGGATGTGGCATCGCGTTACGGTTATGTGTATCTTTTAAAACACAAGTCAGAAACTTTTGAGTAATTCAAAGAGTTTCGACACGAAGTAAGAAAACAGACCGATAAAAGTATTAAAAACATTACGGTCGGACCATAGGGTAAAATACTTAAACATATGAGTTTCAAGATTACTTGAAAGAGTATGGTATTCTTTCACAGTGGACTCCTCCCGGGACACCTCAATTTGACGGTTGTGTATGAACAGAGAAACCAAACTTTGTTGGACATAGTAAGGTTAATGATGAGTCGCTCTAAGCTACCAATTTCCTTCTAGGGATACGCATTAAACAGTGCAATACTTATTTTGAATAAGGTTCCATGTAAATCTGTTAGACGGACTTCATATTAGATATGAACAGGAAAGAAACCAGGTTTCTCATTCCTGAAGATTTGGGAATGCTGGGCATATATTTGGATGATACCAAACTAGAACCAAAATCGGATAAGTGCCTATTTGTAGGTTGTCCTAGGGAAACCAAAGTATAGTACTTATACAACTTACAAGAGAACAATGTAATTGTTGCTCTCCATGCGGTTTTCCTAAGAGGAATACCTAAATGCAGTGGTAAGTGAGAGGAAAGTAAAACTCGATGAAAATCGGAGTAATACTGTTCCAGGCACCGAGTCCTCACAGAACACCAACAATTTATCAGGGATGAAACTGTATCAATAATCTTCAAATACACAAGAACCGCGAAGGTCAGAGAGAGTCAGAAAACAACCTGGAAGGTATGGGTTTCTGATCTAACCTCATGTAGATGTAAATCTTATTGAGGAAGACGAACCAACTACATATGAGGAAGTGATACAAGGTATCGACTCCATTTATGGAAAAGTGCCATGTAGTCCGAAATGGATTCCATGTATACCAACTAAGTTTGGACACTGGTTGACATACCAGAAGGCATTGTGCCTATTAGTAACAAATGAGTCTTCAAGGAAGACATACATGGATGGCAACATACAAATGTACATAGCTAGCCTTGTACAGAAAAGGTATAGTCAAAGACATAGTGTCAACTACGATGAAACTTTTTCACATATTGCCATGATTAAATCCATTCGAATAATGCTTGCTATAACTGCATATTTATTTTATGAAATATGACAGCTGGATGCCAAAACCGCTTTCCTTAAAAGAAACCTTTTGGAGGATGTTTCTATGCAACATCCTGACGATTTTATCATGCCGGAACATGCAAACAAGGTTTGCAAGTTAAATTGATCCATTTATGGATTAAAGCAAGCATTGTGTTCTTGGAACCAGCGTTTTGATGTAATCATAATGGTATATGATTTAATTCAAAACGAAGATGATTCTTGTGTATAAGAAGGTTAGTGGGAGCGCACTGACAATGAATGTCCTATTCTTAGCAATAACATTCCAATAAGATAATCACGGTCTCAACATAGGCGTAGTTCTGTTAGCAGCTGAGCTGGGCTACAACATAGGCTAAGGAACCGCTGTCTCATCAACGATCCAAGTATATACTTCAACTATTTCAACTGATTCCCCAGATCATACATCGTGGCGATGTGATGATCGAATAAAACACATCAGATGATAACATTGCAAATCCGCTGACGAAAACTGTTTCTCAGCAGAATTTTGAGCGACCCTACATAGTTCAGGTGTAGGACACTTGAGTGATTGGCTATAGGCCAAGTGGGAGATTGTTGGACAATTATGACCTATAGCATCACTATTTGTACAGAACATGGTGTTGTTGTGCAAATTAACTGTGTGACAAAGGAAATTGTTCTTTTATCATTTGTAATTGAATTACCGGGATATATAAATGATAAGAGTCCATATGATTAGTACTAGATTAATAAGATATGAGACATTATTAATCAACCTAAAGTTTAATCATTAAATATCCCTAGTCGTAGTATTATCGAGACTGGACATCGATAATGCGGAATAGGCTAGTATTACACTTGTGCGTGTTATGGAAGCATAACGACATAGTTCTCATATATTTGGGTATTTGATACTCATTCAAGTGTAATATGAGGTTTTGTTTACCGATTGTACGGAAACAGCTTCGCTCTAGATAGACCCATCGTAATCCCATTGGTAGTATGACTATGTGTCTATGGGAATCCGAATCAAGGTAGGTGTATTTGGTCTTAACCTGAGACTTGCATCGCTAATACTTGCGACAATCAGTATACTTTGGTTTTGGACGTCCAGGGATTTAACAGGTTCTGTGTATGCCTCTTCTGGGTATACTGAGAATCGTAGTGCATTGGGTGTGATGTCAAGATGGAAGTATCACTTCAGTCATATGGAGATGATGATCACTTAGGATACAGAACTAGTACTCTTAAATACTGTAGTCATCGGGATAATATGACTAGGTCATGATTATCCGATTATATAGACTAGTTACTAGAGATCCGATATATGCTTCGTATGGGGCAGACATAATTCCAGCCCTATGCCTAGCATGTGATATCGATACTGGATCGTAGTACGCAATACTACATATACTACACCTGAAAAAGATTATATATTCCTTAAAGAATATTTCTGGAGAATAAGGTAGGCACGGTGCTTTGCTAGAAGCCAACCATGTCTTGTAAATCAGTAAGAATGTGGTACGGGGTACGCACGTATTCAGATAGTACGACGACTAGATTTACTGCCAACATATCTAGGGATCTCATGGGTCGCTTCCCGAAGATTCACCGATGACGTTTGACTCGAACATAATTAATCTGGGATTAATTATGAGAGAGAGAAAATTAATCTTGGATTAATTATGGCAAGAATTTATCTGGGATAAAATTCGATAAAAAGAGAGAGAACGATTAATTTGGAATTAATCGATTAAATAATATATTCGATATATTAAATGAAATTAGATTTTGACGCGGAATTAAAATTGGATTTTATTTCGGGCTAACGAATTAATTTAGAATTAATTCGCGAGCGACTTTCGTAACAATTTTGCTAGGCATTATTATTTAATTAAATTGGATTTAATTACGTTGCGACAGAAAATTCATTTAATCAGATTAAGCGAACCCGAGCCCGAAGTGTGTTGAGCAAGCGACTTGAATTTTGAATTAAAGTGGGTCCCACCAACTTACATCACTTGTCTATCAAGTGTCAATTTGGTGATGGAAGTGGTTGGAGGCATTAATTGCCATTTTTTCCTCCAACACTTTGCTTTTGTTTTTGGTAATTCATATACCAAAATTGAGTTTGACTTTTGGATGTGTGGTAATTGTTTTAGAAACCAAAATTACCAAAACACAAAAATCCTCTCTCTCTTTCTCCCTTGGCCGAGAACTTCATAGTTCTTCTCCATTGATTTTGCTTCAAAATCAAACCTTGCTAGCACAAAGAGGAGTCATTCCCTTTGAGTTTGGAATTCAAAGATCAAAGCTTGGAGTTCACCATTCATACAAAGAAGAGCTTGGAGCACTTCTCAAAGGAGCAAAATTTTTGTTATCTCTACATCCTATAGCCGATCAAAGTAAGTATATTTTCCGTAATCTTACTTCGATTATTCACACATATGTATGCTTAATAGATCATTGGCATGTTCTAGGAGAACCCAACAAAGATATGAAAGGTTTTGGTGTAAAAATTTGTAAAGAATTCTTTGGGTTTATATAGGTGCTCCAAAGACAACAAAATTAATTAAGAATCCGATATGGGATAAATGCTAATTAAATCTTAGCAGTTGGATCTTAATATAGTGGTTTAATGAGATTATAAAACCCTAATAAGAGTTTGAGCCGAATTGGAATTTAAAACAAATAAAAAATAAAAAAAAAATTAATATTCATATTGTTTTTTCTTATTCATTTTTCCAATTCCCAAAGTGCCATTATCGTCATTCACCTATCCCTAAGCCACTTTGGAACCTCATAAATGATCTGCTCAATAATTAAACAGATTGAACCATTTATGAACAATTCCTACAACAATCATATATGCCGTTAAATTTGTACTGTGCACTGTTAACCATTGATTTCGACTTTGTTGTGTGTGACCTTTTGGGTTCCCCTCAAGTTGGACATGAAATGAATCGTGATAATTTAATCGAACATAAATTATCCTCCGATCAGATAGTCGTTCGATTTCAATAACCAAAGTTGACATCTAACAACATGCCAAAGCCCCCAAATGAGAATGAAAGATATATACCCATTATGTATGCGATTTACATATGATACGGTCCTTCGCCTCACTGTATCCCCACCGTTTGACCAAGGGTATGGAAAGTGTCTACCCATACATGAATCATACCCAAGAATCTCACATGATTCTTCCGCTGCGGCCACAGTCTCAAGCACTGATCACATATATCAACCCGCGAACTGGAATACTACTCTTATAAGAAAATATTATCCGAGAGAGTGGCGACTCTCTGTTGTATCTTTACAAACTTCATGTGTTTCAACAAATGACCCAATCATACCCTTATGACTGGATCTTTTGAACTCGGGAAGAAGAATGTCAAAGTCATTTGATCCACACATAAGATTGTAAAGACCTCAAGTCTAAGGACTAGTCATACAATCGATACATGAAAGTTCTCACAGACACATGGGATAAACACTCCATGTAAGTTTTCTTCACTTCCTTCTTGGTTTCCCTTCTTTTCCTCTCAAGTCTCTTATGTTTTTGTGTTTTGAAAGCTTAGAAATTATGAAGCAAATGAAAAAGAAATCCTTAAATACTAACGGTTACATGGCCGAAACCCCAGGGGTAAGAAAGTCATTTTGCTATAATTTTTTTATTAATTAATTAATGCTTAGATTACTTATTCAAGTTGTACACTACAATTTTAAATGTAATCCTACAAGTGCACCAATTAAAATAATCCATATAAAGCCATAATTATGATATAGATAAATGTATTTAATTATTCAAATTATTTAACAATTAAATAATTAGATAATTACTTAATACAAATATCTAAATATATGTATCATATTTACTTTTAATATTCCATAATACATATATTTGGAACATGTGTCAAATACCTTTTTTGACCAAAAAATTAATGTTTATTTAAAAAAATCAAGTATTTAATCCAAATACATATTAATTTGAAAATGACCGAATCGCCTCTTATACATGTATCTTTTCGGTTAACCGTTAAACGATTTATAAATAATCAATATTATTTATAATTATTGCCCTAGTGCTCTACGAGTATGTTTCATTAGTGAGACTTTCTAGATTCAGGCATATCCGTCACGAAATCCAATTTCGTGTCCATAATCTACCCACTCGTAAATTATGACGACCACAGATAAACTCGCTGAATCATACATGTCGAGGTCATCGCATACGTATAATCCCTCTGTCACAGGTATTCAGATTATTCCAGAGATATAGATAAATCGTCAAATCTCTATAGGTATAATCCTGTCGATAATTCCATTAGGAAACTCTTAATAACACTTATAACTTACTTCTACAGTGTACCACAGGCCCATGGATTTAACTGATTTCTAATTCCATATTGAATACCTCTGCTCTGTATACAGAACTGACGGATCCTATCTTGATACGCATATGATATCCTGAGGATCAGTCTACACCCAAAGAACAGGCGGGGGTCTGTTCTAAATAGATCGGTGACGCGACTGCCATCAAAATGTGGAGGATACCTCATACGTCCACAGTGGTATCTTAAGTCGAAGGACCACTATGCTCACCTGACCCGAGAAGATTCCTATTGAAGTTGGTGTATCATCTATGTTGGAAAATTATGACCCATAGCGTCACTATTTGTAAAAGACATTGTGGTTTTTATAAAAATTAACTGTGTGACAATGGAAATTGCTATTTTATCATTTTGTGATTTGATTACTCGAATATATAAATGATAAAAGTCCTTATGATTAGTTCCAGATTATAAGATATGAGACAATATCAATCCATAAAGGTTTAATCATTAAATATCCCTAGTCATAGTATTATCGAGACTAGACATCGATAATACGGAATAGACTAGTATTGCACTTGTGCGTGTTATGGAAGCGTAACAACATAGTTCTCATATATTTAAGTATTAGATACTTATGTAAGTGTGATAGGAGGTTGTGTTTACCAATGGTACGGGAACAGCTTCGCTCTGGATAAACCACGCGGAATCCCATTGGTAGTATGACTATGTGTCTATGGGAATCCGCTTCAGGGTAGGTGTATTTGGTCTTAACCTGAGACTTGCATCGCTAGTACTTGTGACAATCAATACATTTTGGTTTTAGTCGTCCATGACTTTAACAGGTTCTGTGTACGCCTCTTCTGGGTTTATTGAGAATCGTAGTGTATTGGCTGTGATGTCAAGATGGAAGTATCACTTCAGTCATATGGAGATGATGATCACGCAGGGATACAGAACTGGTTCTCTATTATGTTGTAACTATCGGGATAATATGACAAGGTCATGATTATCCGATTATAGTGACTAGTTGCTTGTGATCCGATATATGCTTCGTACGGGGCAGGTACTATTCCAACCCCAGGCCTTGCATGTGACATCTGATACTGGATCGCAATACGCAATACTACGTATAATATGCCTGACAAAGATTATATATTACTTAAAGAATATTTCTGGAGAATTGGGTAGGCACGGCGCTTTGCTAGAAGCCAACCATGTCTCGTAAATTGGTAAGAATGTGGCACTGTGTACGCACGTGTTCGGATAGTCCGACGACCGGATTTGCTGCCAACATATCCAGGGATATCATGGGTCGCTTCCCGAAGATTCATCGATGACGTATGACTCGAACATAATTAATCTGAGATTAATTAGAAGAGAGAGAAAATTAATCTAGGATTAATTACAGTAAGATTTTATCTGGGATAAAATTCCATTAAGAGAGAGAGAACGATTAATTCGGAATTAATCGATAAAATAATATATTCGATATATTAAATGAAATTAGATTTCATAATGGAATTGAAATTGGATTTTAATTCGGGCAAAAAAAAGTTTAGAATTAATTCGTGAGCGACTTTAACAGTAATTTTGCTAGGCATAATTATTTAATTAAATTTGATTTAATTAAGTCACAACGGAAAATTCGTTAATTCGGAATTAAGAACCCGCGCCCGGGATGTGTTTACAGGCCCACTCAGATTTTGAATCAAGTGGGGCCCACAACAAGTCACATCATTAGTCATTTGCTTAACTTTTATTTGATGGAAGTTTATAGAGATTTTGAGATAACTTGTAAGACACATTTTGTTTTAATAATGAAAGACATGAGTGACTTTTACCAAACAAGGATTTGATATATCAAGATTTGATTTTTGGAAAATCAATTAACACTTCACAAATTTCACTAATCTCTTCCTCTCTCTCTATTCACGGCAAAGTGAAAATTTCCTCTCCCTTTCTTGGCTTGGCCGAGAGCTTCAAGAACACAAGGAAAAAATTGTTGCAAATTTTTCCAGTGCTAGCACACTCATAGAATCATACAAAGGTGATAGGGAAACCTTTCCAAGAGTTTGGAATCCATTCTTCAAAGCTTGGAGCTTGACACTCAACATTGGAGGAGCTTGGAGCAATTTCAAAGGAAGCAAAAATTTTGAACTCTACACATCCATCCAACCGAGTATTGTGAGTATATTTCTGCTATACTTCATTACGTATTCACATGATTTTATGCTTTAAATGATCTTGGTTTGTTCATTAGAACCCGACAATGGTATCATGAGCCTATTTGAGCATGAAATTGAATTAGGGTTCTTAATCTAAAATTTGGGTATTTTTGATTTGAGCATGATTTAATCAAATTGTTTGTTTGAGTATGCTTAGATAATGTTAAATTAGAGTTATGCATGATCAATTTTATGAAAACTTAATTGGATTAATTTTCCCCAAATTATTAGGCTTAGCCGAATGACATGGTACCCTAACTTATGGTGATTTTGATTTTTTAGACCATTGGATGTGTTTAAAATGTGTGGAAATATTGATTTGTGATTTAATTGGATTGAAATCAAAATTCATGAAAAAAAATCCCTAATTGCCGAAAATGAGTAGCATGTTAATGACTTGATTTTGTTTCAATAATGTTGGATATATATTGATAATTATAAAGCATTATTAATTATGTAAATTGGTATTTTGGAAATGTTAATTTGAATAATTAATTATGGCTATACACTTTAATTAATTAAATTGTGAAATTTGGAATATTAGAATTTAATTAATTAGGCTTAATTTGGAATTGGGCTAAAATTGTTGTATTTGGTCCTAATGGGCTTGGTTAAGCGAAGTTGGCTTAGGACAATTGAATTGGATCCAAATTGGGCCTAAACCATTCCATTAAGTCCAAATATAATAAATGGGCATTTAAATAATTAATTGGGCCTAATGGGCCAAAATTAATTTTATGGCAAATGGTGATTCCTTATTGGGCTTTGGTTGCTAAAGTCCATGCCTTAATAAATTAATTGAAAGCCCATTGGACTTTAATTAAATTGACATTGGATGTTAATTGGGATTTGAGACCCATTAAGATTAGATTTAGAATCTAAGTCGTAAAAGGCACATTAAAAATGTAATTATTTAATTTGAAATTAAATAAAGAATTAGTATTGAATACAAATTAAATTGGATTTAAAATTGTAGTTCGATATAATTCAAGAATACGCACTTGGAGTACTTATTCTTAAACGAGTTGGACTCGCGCAAATCAAATCATTGTTTGAACATTGGTTGATCACTTAATTCAAAAGATTAATTAATTGGATTAGATTGATTGAATAACATGCTTTGTGTGAATACATGGATGTAATGTAAGAATAATGTATATCGGATGGATATTAGATGGGTGAGGGCAATTTTGGAAATTGTTGTAATAAATTTAGAATTTATTAAATTGGACCTGCGTTTCAAGCCTTTATCTCTCGATTCTTTGTAATTCTCTTCTCACCAATTCCCCTCAATGTTAATGAGGTTTCTTTATTGTATTATGTAATTGGGTAGAAGTTAGAATAGTGCTAGTCGGGGAGAGGAAAGGGAGTGATTTGTTCTAGGAACAATTTGTGAAATATCCATCCACATATCATTATTAATTTATTTATCGTCCCTTATTATGCTTTTAGAATGCATGCTTAAGGGTGTATGATGAGACCTAATCAAAGATAATTAATTGGTTTCCAATTACGCGAAAAAACCCTCAATCAAATATTAAGCGTTTTCCTTCTGAATGATTCATTCTCAAGATCCAAGATTGGCACTGCTTTGTTGGCCAAAGTCAAGACCTTTGTCTATCGCGGATGTGTTTTAATCATGAGGCTTTGTTCCATATCGTATGTCTTGCCCAAGTTGTGATTTATTGGCCAAAGTCAAGATCACTTCTTGTTTATCGACATCGATTACGAAGCTTTCCAAAGTCAATGGGTCCCGCTTAACTGGAATCATTAAGCTTGTTGAGCCAAAGCCAAAGCTCAGTTGATTCAGAGGAAAAATGTTAGGAAAATATATTGGATATATTGGCATATATATTGTATATATGTTTCGGACTTGGAGGTCCACCTATCGGATCTAGAAATTGGATGAGATCTAATTGATCTTAGAGATCAACTTAGTTAAATATCATACAACTTGTTGGCCAAAGTCAACGTTGTGTGTTATTTAACGGGATCCTAGCCCACTAGGAAACTAGGTTTCCTGAGTACTCAACAGAGGGTTAGAGGCTGGCCGAAAAATAGTGGGAGACCAGTATTGAATTTGCAATTTCGTTCAAATACTTGGCATTACGCGCTTTCAAATTATTTCGTCAATTATATATTTATTAGTTGGACAAATATTTTATTATTTTTCTTGTAACAGTTGGAGTGTACCCAAATATCGTTAATTGAATAGTTTGACTATTGCAATTAAGATGACTGGAAAGATCAGGGTTAGAGACATTATAATGGGAGAAAATGTCTTTAATGGCGCGAACTTTCCTGATTGGGATATGAACCTCAGGATTGTCCTGGGGGCTGAGAGGATGCTCTATACGATAGATAGACCGCTCGGGCCTAAGCCCGGAAATGAGCAGCCGCTTAAGCTTGAGCTTTGGAAGACTCATAGCAATGACAACTTAACTGCTCAATCCATCATGCTCGCTGCGATGACCCCTCAATTTCGTCGCCAAAATAAGGGATTGGATCCCTATACTATGATGGCAAAATTGAAGGACCTTCATCGATCTAACCTTAGATCGCAAATGTATGAATTGCAGAAGAAGCTCTTTTGCTCTCGAATGTCAGAGGGTAAATCTGTTGAGCACCATGTGTCACAGATGATTACTGAAATTGAACAGCTGGGTCAGCTAGGCATAACCTTTGAGGCTGAGACTTCTATAGATTTGATCTTGCAGTCTCTTCCTGACAGCTGGAGCTGGTTCATCATGAACTACAATATGATGAGCCAAGACCATACTCTTGGAGAGATGATGGCAATGCTGTGCGAAGCAGAAAAAAGAGCTATTGAAGGGAAAAAGCGCGAGGCGCACTTCACTTCAACATCTCAGTCTCCCAAGGCTTGGACCAAGGCAACTGGAGGTGTAAAGAAGAAGAAGATGAAGAAAGGCAAGGCCAAATCGTCAAAGTCTTATGGGAAGGCTAAAGACAAATCCCAAGATGTATGCCTGCAGTGTGGCAAACGGGGTCACTGGAAGCGTGTCTATCGTGAGTATAAGGCGCACATAATGGAAATCAAATCGGGCAAGACACCGGCTTCAGGTATGTTTGTTATAGAAATAAACATGTCTAATTCTAGTTTTAAAAATTGGATTTTTGATTCTGGTTGTGGTACTAATATATGTATTGATGTGCAGGATCTGTGGATTAGCAGGAGACTGGCCTCATGAGAGATTGACCTCAGCGTTGGAAATATGACTAGAGTCACCGTTTTTGCCGTTGGGACTTATATTTTGGAACTGCCCTCGGGGCATGTACTTAATCTTTCAGACTGTTATTATGTACCTAGTTTGACTATGAATATTATATCTGTATCTTTATTGGCCCAATGTGGCTATACTTTTGTTCTTAGAAACACTGGGTGTTTTATGTATAAAAATGATATGGAGATATACAGTGCTGATGTGAATAATGGTTTTATATTTTGAATATAAATCAATCTCAAACATATAATGTAACAAACAAAAGGCTTAAACTAAGTAACAAAGATGAAACTTATATGTGGCATTGTCGTCTAAGACACATTAACAAGACTCGCATATCCACACTTTCGAAGAGTGGGTACTTGGACGGATTTGATCCAAATTCATATGACGTCTGCGAATCTTGTTTATTAGGAAAAATGCCTAAAACACCTTTTAGCGGTAAAGGTGCACGTGCTACTGAACTGTTAGCCCTCGTTCATAGTGACGTATGTGGGCCCATGTCTAGCCAGACTAGAGGTGGATATGAATACTTCGTAAGCTTTATGGATGATGCATCGCGTTATGGCTATGTGTATCTTATGAGACACAAGTCGGAAACCTTTGAGAAATTCAAAGAGTTTCGACACGAAGTAGAAAAATAGACCGGAAAAAGTA
Source organism: Zanthoxylum bungeanum (assembly GCA_019454045.1). NCBI lineage: Eukaryota > Viridiplantae > Streptophyta > Magnoliopsida > Sapindales > Rutaceae > Zanthoxylum > Zanthoxylum bungeanum. Next base: position 29,518 of record SKCR01046610.1, read on the forward strand.
TTAAAACATTACGGTCGGACCATGGTGGAGAATACTTGAGCAATGAGTTTCTTGATTACTTGAAAGAGTATGGTATTCTTTCATAGTGGACTCCTCCCGGGACACCGTAATTAAATGGTGTGTCCGAACAGAGAAACTGAACTTTGTTAGACATGGTAAGGTCGATGATGAGTCGTACAGAGCTACCTATTTCCTTCTGGGGATACGCATTGAATAGTGCAATACTTATTTTGAATAAGGTTCCGTCAAATTCTATTCAACAGACTCCGTATGAGATATGGAAAGGAAAGAAACTGAGTTTCTCATTCCTGAAGATTTGAGGTTGCTGGGCATACGTTAAACATTTGGACGGTACCAAACTTGAACCCAAATCGGATAAATGCATATTTGTAGGTTATCCTAGGGAAACCAAAGGATATTACTTCTACAACCCACAAGAGAATAAAGTATTTGTTGCTCTACATGCGGTTTTCCTTGAGAAGGAGTTCCTAAATGCAGTGGTTAGTGGGAGGAAAGTAGAACTCGATGAAAATCGGAGTGATCCTATTCCTGGCACAGAATCCTTAATGGAACACGAACAGTTCATCAGGGATGAGACTGTACCACAATCTTTGAATACACAAGAACCGCGTAGATCGGAGAGAGTCAGAAAACAACCTGAGAGGTATGGGTTTCTGATCTCACCTCATGTGGATATTAATCTTATTGAGGAAGACGAACCAGCTACGTATGAGGAAGCAATATAAGGTATCGACTCCGGTTTATGGCAGGATGCCATGAAGTCCGAAATGGATTACATGTACACCAACCAAGTTTGTACACTGGTTAATGCACCAGAAGGCATAAAGCCTATTGGTTGCAAGTGGGTCTTCAAGAGGAAGACCGACATGGATGGCAACATACAAATGTACAAAGCTAGACTTGTAGCGAAAGGGTATCGTCAACGACATGGTGTCGATTACAATGAAACTTTTTCACCTGTTGCCATGATTAAATCCATTCAGATAATGCTTGCTATTGCTGCATATTTCGATTACGAGATATGGTAGATGGACGTCAAAACCGCTTTCCTTAACGGAAACCTTTTTGAGGAAGATTATATGCAACAGCCTGACGGTTTTGTCGTACCAAAACATGCAGACAAGGTTTGCAAGTTAAATCGATCCATTTATGGATTGAAACAAACATCGCGTTCTTGGAACCAACGCTTTGATGAGATCATAAAAGAATATGATTTTGTTCAAAATGAGGATGATCCTTGTGTATATAAGAAGGTTAGTGGGAGCGCACTGACATTCATTGTCCTTTACGTTGATGATGTATTGCTAATTGGCAATGACATTCCCATGCTACAATCGATGAAAGCTTGGCTTTCATTAAAATTCTCCATGAAAGATCTGGGAGAGGCAGCCTTTATTCAGGGAATAAAGTTCTACTGGGATAGATCTAGAAAGCTGTTTGGACTCTCCTAGAGCACATATATTGACAAAGTGTTGAAGATATTCAACATGGAACAGTCTAAGAGGGGACTGTTGCCAGTGTCACATGGTGTCACTGTATTTAAAGACATGTGTCCTAAAACTCAAGATGAGAGAGACAACATGAGTCGGGTCATGTTCACCTCTACAGTCGGATCGATCATGTATGCCATGATATGTACGCGACCTGATGTCTCATTTGCTTTGAGCATGTGTAGTCGCTATCAAGCCGATCCAGGTGATGGTCATTGGATGGCGGTTAAGAACATCATTAAGTTTCTTAGACGAACTAAGGATGTTTTCTTAATCTATGGAGATGGAGAACTTGAGGTAACTGGGTTTACCGATGCAAGTTTCTAAACCGATAAAGACGACTGTAAGTCGCAATCTAGGTACATATTTTGTTTGAACAACGGAGCAGTATGCTGGAAAACTTCCCAGCAAAAGACTGTGGCCGTTTCAACAATAGAAGCAGAATATATTGCTGCAGCTGAAGCAGCAAAAGAGGCATTTTGGATCCGTAAATTCCTTATTGGATTAGGAGTAGTTCCGTTAGCAGCTGAGCCATTTCCATTGTATTGTGACAATAACGGGGCTATAGCGCAGGCTAAGGAACCGAGTCTCATCAATGATCCAAGCATGTTCTTCGATGTTTCCATCTGATTCGTAGGATCATACATCGTGGTGATGTGAAGATCGAGAAGGTCGCATCAGAGGACAACAATATAGATCCGCTGACGAAAGTTATTCCTCAGCAAAAGTTTGAGCGACATGTACATAGTTCAGGTGTTAGATGCTCGAGTGACTGGCTATAGGCCAGTTGGGAGATTGTTGGACAATTATGACCCATAGCGTCACTATTTATAAAAGACATTGTGGTTTTTGTACAAATTAACTGTGTGACAATGGAAATTGCTATTTTATCATTTTATAATTAGATTACTCGAATATATAAATGATAAAAGTCCTTATGATTAGTTCCAGATTATAAGATATGAGACAATATCAATCCACAAAGGTTTAATCATTAAATATCCCTAGTCGTAGTATTATCGAGACTGGACATCGATAATGCGGAATAGACTAGTATTGCACTTGTGCGTGTTATGGAAGCGTAACATCATAGTTCTTATATATTTAAGTATTGGATACTTATGCAAGTGTGATAGGATGTTGTGTTTACCGATGGTACGGGAATAGCTTCGCTCTGGATAGACCCCTCAGATTCCCATTGGTAGTATGACTATGTGTCTATGGGAATCTGCTTCAGGGTAGGTGTATTTGGTCTTAACCTGAGACTTGCATCGCTAGTACTTGCGACAATCAATACGCTTTAGTTTTGACAGGTTCTGTGTACGCCTCTTCTGGGTTTATTGAGATCGTAGTGTATTGGGTGTGATTTCAAGACAGAAGTATCACTTCATTCATATGGAGATGATGATCACGCAGGGATACATAACTGGTTCTCTATTATGTTGCAACTTTCGGGATAATATGACAAGGTCATGATTATCCGATTATAGAGACTAGTTGCTTGTGATCCGATATATGATTCGTACTGGGCAGACACTATTCCAGCCTCAGGCCTTGCATGTGACATCTGATACTGGATCGCAATACGCAATACTACGTATACTACGCCTGACAAAGATTATATATTCCTTAAAGAATATTTCTGGAGAATTGGGTAGGCACGGCGCTTTGCTAAAAGCCAACCATGTCTCGTAAATCGATAAGAACGTGGCACTGGGTACACACGTGTTCGGATAGTCCGACGACCGAATTACTGCCAATATATCCAGGGATATCATGGGTCGTTTCCCGAAGATTCACCGATGACGTATGACTCGAACATAATTAATCTGGGATTAATTAGAAGAGAGAGAAAATTAATCTAGGATTAATTACTGCAAGATTTTCTCTGGGATAAAATTCCATTAAGAGAGAGAGAACGATTAATTCGGAATTAATCGATAAAAAAATATATTCGATATATTAAATGAAATTAGATTTCATAATGGAATTGAAATTGGATTTTAATTCGGGCGAACGAATTAGTTTTGAATTAATTCGCGAGCGACTTTAATAGTAATTTTGCGAGGCATAATTATTTAATTAAATTTGATTTTATTAAGTCGCAACGGAAAATTCGTTAATTCGGAATTAACGAACCTGAGCCCTTGATGTGTTTGCGGGCCCACTCGGATTTTGAATCAAGTGGGGCCCACAATAAGTCACATCATTAGTCATTTGCTTAACTTTTATTTGATAGAAGTTAGTAGAGATTTTGAGATAACTTGTAAGACACATTTTTGTTAGACAATTATGACCCATAGCGTCACTATTTGTAAAAGACATTGTGGTTTTTGTACAAATTAATTATATAGCAATGGAAATTGCATTTTATCATTTTTTTAATTTGATTACTTAAATATATAAATGATAAAAGTCCTTATGATTAGTTCCAGATTATAAGATATGAGACAATATCAATCTATAAAGGTTTAATCATTAAATATTCATAGTCGTAGTATTATCGAGACTGGACATCGATAATGCGAAATAGACTAGTATTGCACTTGTGCGTGTTATGGAAGCGTAACATCATAGTTCTTATATATTTAAGTATTGGATACTTATGCAAGTGTGATAGGATGTTGTGTTTACCGATGGTACGGGAACAGCTTCGCTCTGGATAGACCCCTCAGAATCCCATTGGGAGTATGACTATGTGTCTATGGTAATCCGCTTCAGGGTAGGTGTATTTGGTCTTAACCTGAGACTTGCATCGCTAGTACTTGCGACAATCAATAAGCTTTAGTTTTGACAGGTTCTATGTACGCCTCTTCTGGGTTTATTGAGATCGTAGTGTATTGGGTGTGTTGTCAAGACAGAAGTATCACTTCATTCATATGGAGAGGAAGATCACGCAGGGATACAGAACTGGTTCTCTATTATGTTGCAACTTTCGGGATAATATGATAAGGTCATGATTATCCGATTATAGAGACTAGTTGCTTGTGATCCGATATATGATTCGTACGGGGCATACACTATTCCAGCCTCAGGCCTTGCATGTGACATCTGATACTGGATCGCAATACGCAATACTACGTATACTACGCCTGACAAAGATTATATAATCCTTAAAGAATATTTCTGGAGAATTGGGTAGGCACGGCGCTTTGCTAAAAGCCAACCATGTCTCGTAAATCGATAAGAACGTGGCACTGGGTACGCACGTGTTCGGATAGTCCAACGACCAGATTTACTACCAACATATCCAGGGATATCATGGGTCGCTTCCTGAAGATTCACCGATGACGTATGACTCGAACATAATTAATCTGGGATTAATTAGAAGAGAGAGAAAATTAATCTAGGATTAATTACGGCAAGATTTTCTCTGGGATAAAATTCCATTAAGAGAGAGAGAACGATTAATTCGGAATTAATCGATAAAATAATATATTCGATATATTAAATGAAATTTGATTTCATAATGGAATTGAAATTGGATTTTAATTCGGGCGAACGAATTAGTTTTGAATTAATTCGCGAGCGACTTTAATAGTAATTTTGCTAGGCATAATTATTTAATTAAATTTGATTTAATTAAGTCACAACCGAAAATTCGTTAATTCGGAATTAACGAATCTGAGCCCTTGATGTGTTGCGGGCCCACTCGGATTTTGAATCAAGTGGGGCCCACAATAAGTCACATCATTAGTCAAGACGAAAGTATCACTTTAGTCATATGGAGATGATGATCACGCTGGGATACAGAACTGGTACTCTAAATGGTTGCAACCATAAGGATAATATGACATGGTCATGATTATCCGATTAAAGGGACTAGTTGCTTCTAATCCGATATATGCTTAGTACGGGGCAGACACTATTTCAGCCCCAGGCCTTGCATGTGACATCTGATACTGGATCGCAATACGCAAAACTACGTATACTACGCCTGACAAAGATTATTTATTCCATAAAGAATATTTCTGGAGAATTGGGTAGGCACGGTGCTTTGCTAGAAGCCAACCATGTCTCGTAAATCGGTAAAAACGTAGTACGAGGTATGTACATGTTCGGATAGTCCGACGACCAGATTTACTGCCAACATATCCATGGATCTCTTGGGTCGCTTCCCGAAGATTCACCGATGACGTAGAATTCGAACATAATTAATCTGGGATTAATTACGGAGAGATTTTATCTAAGATGAAATACAATTTGAAGAGAGAGAACGATTAATTTGGAATTAATCGATAAAATAATATATTCGATATATTAAACAAAATTAGATTTCGACGCGGAATTAAAATTGGATTTTAATTCGGGCAAACGAATTAATTTAGAATTAATTCACGAGCGACGTGAATAGTAATTTTGCTTGGCATAATTATTTAATTAAATTTGATTTAATTACGTCGCAACAGATAATTCATTAATTCGGAATTAGCGAACCCGAGCCCGGGATGTGTTGCGGGCCCACTCGGATTTTGAATCAAGTGGGGCCCATATGTCACATCACTTGTCACTTTAATTACTTTTTGGTGATGGGTTTTGGTGAAGGCATGATGATGACTTGTAAAACACATTTGTGTGTAATGATTGAAAGATTTTTACCAAATGTTTGGTATATCTTTCATTTTGATTTTTGAAATTAAAAAAAAACACAATTCATTCACTCATTCACTCTCTCTCCCTCACGGTTTCATCAAGAAAATACACTCTCCCTCTTCTTTTTCTCTCAATTGCCGAGAGTTGCAAGGAGAAGATAGAAAATTTGTTGCAAATTTTCTAAGTGCTAGCACACCAAATGAATCATCCAAGGTGATAGGGAAACCATCCCAAAAGCTTGGAATCAACTCAAAAGCTTGGAGCTTGGATCTCATCCCCAAAAGTGGAGCTTGGCCGAAAACTTGGAGGAACAATTTTTGTATTTGACGCATCCTATATCCGCTCTTTGTAAGTATGATTCCGCCATACTTTACTTTTGTATTCATATTATTTCATTGCTTATATTGATCTTGGAATGTCTTAGAGACCAACAATGTTATCATGAGCCTTGATGAGCATGAAATATACTTAGGGTTTATATACTAAAATTTGGGTAAATTTGATTTGAGCATGATTTAACCAAATTGTTTGTTTGAGCATGCTTGTATATGGATAACTTGGAGTTATATGTGATCAATTTGAAGAAAATTGAATTGGATTAATTTTTCCCAAATTGCTTTGGCTTGGCCGAATATGTGATGTGCCATAAGTCATGGTTTTTTTTGTTCTTTTGATCATTGGATGAGTTTAATGATTTGGGATAAATTGGTTAATGATTTAATTGGATCAAAATCGAAATCGGTTTAAAAATCCCTCAAATGCCGTGACATTGAGAAGCATGAAATGAGATGATTTTTTGTTTCAATAATGTTGGACATGTGTTGAACAAATTAAAGCATGATTAATTGATTAAATTGATATTTTGGAAATTTTAATTTAGATAATTAATTAATGCAATACACTTTAATTAATTAAATTTTGAAATTTGGAATTTTAGAATTTGATTAATTGGGCTTAATTTAGAATTGGGCTTTAAATGTTGTATTTGGGCCTAATGGGCTTGGTTGGGCCAAGTTGGTTTAGGTCAATTGGATTGGATCTAAATTGGGCCTAAATCATTCCATTAAGTCCAAATAGAACAAATGGGCCTTTTATGTTTAATTGGGCCTAATGGGCCTAAATTGGTTTCTTGGCAAATATGGTGATTCCTTAATTGGGCTTTGGTATTTGGGTTTGACCCATATTGACCAAAGTCCATGCCTTAAGAAATTAATTGAAAGCCCATTATTGGACTTTAATTAAACGACATTGGATGTTAATTGGGCTTTGGGACCCATTTAGATTAGATTTGGAATCTAAGTCTTAAAGGCGCATTTAAAAGTGTAGTTATTTAATTTGGAATTAAATATAGAATTAGTATTGAATACGAATTAAATTAGATTTAAATTGTAGTTCGATATAATTCAAGAATTCGTACTTTGAGTACTTATTCTTAAACGAGTTGGACTCGCGCAAAATCAAATCGTTGTTTGAACATTGAATGATCACTTTATTCAAAGATTAATTAATTGGATTATATTGATTGAATAACATGCTTTGTGTGAATACATGGATGTGTTGAATGAATAATGTATATCGGATGGATATTAGAAGGGAAAGGGAAATTTTGGAAATTGTTGTAAATTTAGAATTTATTAAATTGGACCTGCGTGTCCAGCCTTATCTCTCTTGATTCTTTGTAATTCTCTTCTCACCAATTCCCCTCAATGTTAATGAGGTTTCTTTAATTGTATTATGTAATTGGGTAGAAGTAAGAATAGTGCTAGCCGGGGAGATGAAAGTGAGTGATTTGTTCTAGGAACAATCTGTGAGATATCCATCCGAATATCATTATTAATTTATTTTCGCACCTTATTATGCTTTTAGAATGCATGCTTAAGGGTGTATGATGAGACCTAACAAAGATAATAAATTGGTTGCCAATTTACGCGAAAAATCCTCAATAAATATTAAGCGTTTTCCTTCCATTGAGTAAATACTCAAGATCCAAGATTGGCACTGGTTTGTTGGCCAAAGTCAAGACCTTTGTCCATCGCGGATGTGTTTGAATCATGAAGGCTTTGTTTCATATCGTATGTCTTGTCCAAGTTGTGATTTGTTGGCCAAAGTCAAGATCACTTCTTATCCATCGACATCGATTACGAAGCTTTCCAAAGTCAATGGGTTCTGCTTAACTGGAACCATTAAGCTTGTTGTGCAAAGCCAAGGCTTAGTTGATTCAGAGGAAAAAGGTTAGGAAAATATATTTGATATATTGGCATATATATTGTATATATGTTTCGGACTTGGAGGTCCATCTACCGGATCTAGGAATTGGATGAGATCCAATTGATCTTAGAGATCTACCTAGTTAAATATCATACAGCTTGTTGGCCAAAGTCAAGGTTGTATGTTATTTAACGGGATCATAGCCCACTATGAAACTATGTTTTCCGAGTACTCAACAGAGGGTTAGAGGCTCGCCGAAAAATAGTGGGAGGCTAGTATTGAATTTACAATTTTGTTCAAATACTTAGCTTTACGCGCTTTCAAATTATTTCGTCAATTAAATTTATTAGTTTGACTAATATATTATTATTTTTCTTGTAACAGTTAGACTGTACCCATACATCGTTAATCGAATAGTTGGACTATTTCGGTTAAGAAGACAGGAAAGTTAAGCATTATGGATATTGTCATGGGCGACAATGTCTTTAATGGCACAAACTTTCAAGACTTGGATATGAATCTCAGAATTATTCTGGGATCCGAGAAGTTACTCTACACCATAGAGAGACCTCTTGGGCCTAAGCCCCGACCAGATCAGTTGCTTGAGCTAGAGCTTTGGAAGACTCATAGCGATGACAGCGCGACTGCTCAATCGGTAATGCTTGCTGCTATGACTCCATAATTCCGTCGTCAAAACAAGGGATTGGATCCCTATGAGATGATGGCAAAGTTGCATGATCTTCTCCGATCTAATCTTAGATAGCAAAGATATAAGTTGCAGAAGAAGCTCTTCCACGCTCGCATGTCAGAGGGTACGTCTGTTGAGCACCATGTGTCACAGATGATTGCTGACATTGAGAAACTCGGACAGATGGGCATCGTCTTCGAGGCTGAGACTTCAGTAGATTTGATCCTACAGTCTCTCCCCGACACTTGGAGTGGGTTCATCATGAACTACAATATGTTGAACCAAGACCAAACTCTTGGAGAGTTGTGTTGGAGTTTGCTAAGGTCCCAAGGATCAATAAACAAGCATGAAACATAAGTGAATACAAAGAGGAAGTTGCGGAATACTCACATCGAGCGGTTGAGCGATGCGGTAGGCAATAAAACTCAACTTTCTGCCCCTTGGACTGCTCGGAAAATTCGGCCATTGGAGGTCCTTGAACAAGCTCCAAGCTTCGTCAAATGATTCTCGGCTCATGGGTGGGCTTCCATATCACCTTCGCATGTCTCTCGGAGTGCTAGCTCTCTTGATTTTTGCCACAAAAATCAAGCACTTGTGCTTCCCTTTCTCTCGGCATTTTGCAAAAAACCAGAAGAAAATATTGCCCCAAGGGCGTGAGAGAGAGATGAGTTTGTGTGAGAGAGAGTTGTGTATTTTTGTTAATTAAATGGTAAATGATTTTCCAAAAATCATATACACAAATTGCTTTCAAAAAGTCAACAAAGGACAAGCTTTAAAAGCTCTCAACAACTCCAATCAAGTCACATCAATCAATCAATCAATTGTCACATCACTCAAAGTGACATGATTTGACGCTTGATGTGACTATCGATTTGACGCTTGATTTGACTTGCGTGCCGCACTCGAATTCGAAATGCAAATGCGTTCACAAACAATCCCGGGCTCGGGTTCGCTAATTCCAAATTAATGAATTTTCCGTTGCGACGTAATAAAATGATTACGCCTAGCGAAGTCACTATTCACGTCGCTAACGAATTAATTCTAAATTAATTCGTTCGCCCGAATTAATTCTAAATTAATTCGTTCGCCCGAATTAAAATCTAATTTTAATTCCGCGTCGAAATCCAATTTCGTTTAATATATCGAATATATTAATTTATCGATTAATTCCAAATTAATCGTTCTCTCACTTTAATTGATATTTTATCCCAGATAAAATATCTCCGCAATTAATCCCAGATTAATTTTATCTCTCATCTTATTAATCCCAGATTAATTAAAAGTGCGAGTCATACGTCATCGGTGAATCTTTGGGAAGTGACCCATGAGATCCCCGGATATGTTGGCAGTAAATTCAGTCGTCGGACTATCCGAACACGTAAGTACCAAGTACTACATTTTACCGATTTACAAGACAAGGTTGGCTTCTAGCAAAGCGTCATGCCTACCCAATTCTCCTGAAATATCCTTACAAGAATAAAGGATCTATATCAGGCGTAGTATACCTAGTATTGCGTATTTCTGTCTAGTATCGGATGATCACATGCAAGGCCTGGGGCTGGTACATTGTCTGCCCCGTACGAAGCATATATCGGATTACGAGCAACTAGTCTCTTTAATATCGGATAATCATGACCAAGTCATATTATCCCGATGGTGGCAACCTTTTTAGAGAACCAGTTCTGTATCCCTGCGTGATCATCAACTCCATATGACTGGAGTGACACTTCCGTCTTGACATCACACCCAAGATACTACGATTCTCAATATACCCAGCATTGGCGTACACAGAACCTGTTAAAGCCCTGGACGACCGCAACCAAAGTATATTGATTGTTGCAAGTATTAGCGGTGCAAGTCTCAGGTTAAGACCAAATACACCTACCCTGATTTTGGACTTCCATAGACACATAGTCATACTACCAATGGAATTCTGAGGGGGTCTATCCAGAGTGAAGCTGTTTCCCATACCATCAGTAAAACACAACCTCCTATTACATTTGCATGAGTATCTTATACCCAAATATATGAGAACTATGCCGTTGTGCCCTCACAACGCGCACAAGTATAATACTAGTCTCTTACGCATTCATCGATGTCCAATCTCGATAATACTCTGACTAGGGATATTTAATGATTTATCCTTCGTGGACTGATACTGTCTCATATCATTCTCAATCCAAGAACAAATCATAGGGACCTCCTATCATTTATACATCTAGGTGATCTAATCACAAATGATAAGAGTGCAATCTCCTTTGTCACATAGTTAATTTGTACAACAACACCATGATCTGTACAAATAGTGACGCTATGGGTCATAATTGTCCAACAAGTTGATGTCCACTCTGGTGAAGTAGAGAAAGAGTTCCTTAAGGGCAAGAAACGTGAGGCGCACTTTGCTCCAACATCTCAGACTCCAAGGACTTGGCCCAAGGCGAGTAGAGGTGTTAAGAAGAAGAAGCATAAGAAGAAGGGCAAGACTAAATCGTCAAAGGGTTCTGGGAAACCTAAGGACAAATCCCAAGATGTATTTCTGCAGTACGGGAAGTGGGGTCAATGGAAACGTGACTGCCGCGAGTACAAGGCACACATGAAGGAAATCAAAGCGGGCAAGACACCGGCTTCAGATATGTTTGTTATAGAAATAAACATGTCTACTACTAGTTTTAAAAATTGGATTTTTGATTCTGGTTGTGGAACTCATATATGTACTGATGTGCATGATCTGCAGATTAACAGAAGACTGGCCTCATGAGAGATCGACCTCCGCGTCGGAAATGGGACACAGGTCACCGTTTTGGCCGTTGGCACTTTTGTTTTGGAACTGCCCTCGGGGCATGTACTTAAACTTACAGACTGTTATTATGTACCTAGTTTGACTAGGAATATTATTTATGTATCTATGTTAGCCCAATGTGGGTATACT
>SKCR01046611.1:0-46418 GCA_019454045.1 Zanthoxylum bungeanum
CCTTTTACCTGTTGCCACGATAAATCCATTTGGATAATCCAGGTTATTCGATCCATGATTGGATTGAAGCAAGCATTAGGTTCTTGGAATTATCGTTTTGATATTCATAATGGTGTACGATTTAATTCAAAACGAAAATAATCTTGTGTATATAAGGAGATTAGTGGGGAGCGCACTGACAGTGGCTGTCTATAAAATAATGATAATACGTCATTTCTTGGAAATGATATTCCCATAAAATAAATATATATATATATCGGCGAAAGTTTGGCTTTCGAAATCTCTCCCTAGAAACCGTACATTTAAAAATGTACAAGACCTGGTGTATCATACGCTTTGAGCATATGGATTCACAAACAGGCCAATCCGAGTGATAGTCACTGGATTAATATTAAGAACATCCGTTAGTATCTTAGAGAACTAAGGATGCTGTCTTAGTCTATGGAGAAGGAGAACTTAAAGTGACTGGGGTCACTGTAGCAAGTTTCATATAACCGATAAAGACGACTAAAAGTCGCAAACAATACTATACAGTTTGAATAACGGTACAGTGAGCTGGAAATCTTCCAAGCAAGATATTGTTACCGAATAAACAACAAATGATGCGGGTTGTTGTTGCAGCTGAAGCAGCAATAGAAGTCATTTGGGTCGATACAAATCTAATTAGATTAGATATAGTTCTGTTAGCAGCTGAGCTAGGCGTCAGCACAAGCTAAAGAATTAATGGTCTCATCAACGATCCAGAGACATACTTAGATACTCATCTGATTCATTCGATCATATATCGTGGCGATGTGATGATCGAATAAATCGCATCAAGATGATAATCATGCAAATCCGCTGACGAATGCATTTCTCAGCAGTTTGAGCCAACCGTACATAGTTCGGGTGTAGGACACTTGAGTGACTGGCTATGTGCCAAGTGGGAGATTGTTGGACAAAATGACCCATAGCGTCACTATTTGCACAGATCATTGTGTTGTTGTAGCAAATTAACTATGAGACAAATGAGATTGTACTCTCATCATTTGTGATTAGATCACCTTAGATGTATAAATGAAGAGAGGTCCATATGATTAGTTCCTGGATTGAGAATGATATGAGACAGTATCAGTCCACGAAGGATTAATCATTAAATATCCCTAGTCGTAGTATTATCGAGACAGGACATCGATAATGCGGAATAGGCTAGTATGCACTTGTGTGCGTTGTGAGGGCACAACGGCATAGTTCTCATATATATAAGTATTGGATACTTATTGCAAGTGCGATAGGAGGTCGTGTTTCACCGATGGTACGGGGAACAGCTTCGCTCTGGATAGACCCCTCGGAATCCCATTAGTATTATGACTATGTGTCTATGGGAGGCCGAAATCAAGGTAGGTGTGTATAGTCTTAACCTGAGACTTACATCGCTAATACTTGCGATAATTGGTAGACTTTGGTCTTGGTGGTACAGGGCTTTAACCCGGTTCTGCGTACACCACTTCTGGGTTTATCAGAGAGTCGTAGTGTATTGGGTGTGATGTCGAAACGGAAATATCACTTCAGTCATAGTGGAGATGATGTCACGTAGGATACGGTATTAGTGCTCTTAAGTGCTGGCGGCCATCGGGATATTATGACAAGGTCATGTATATCCGATTATAGAGACTAGTTACCAAGACATCCGACATGTGCTTCGGACGGGGCAGACACTTATCCAGCCCCAGCCCTAGCACGTGACTATCTGATACTGGGCTGATATACACAATACTACGGTATACTACGCTTGATACAGATCTATATATTCCTGTAAGAATATTTCTGGAGAATTGGGTAGGCATGGCGCTTTGCTAGAAGCCAACCTTGTCTTGTAAATCGGTATAAACGTAGTACGACGAGGTCTTACGTGTTCGGATAGTCCGACGACCGTATTTACTGCCAACATATCCGGAGATCTCATGGGTCGCTTCCTGAAGATTCACCGATGACGTATAACTCGCACTTAATTAATCTGGGATTAATTAGAAGAGAGAGAAAATTAATCTGGATTATCACGGAGATATTTTATCTGGGATAAAATATTAATTAAAGAGAGAGAACGATTAATTTCGGATTAATCGATAAAATAATATATTTGATATATTATTAGAATTGGATTTCGACGCGAAATTAAATTAGATTTTAATTCGGGCGAACGAATTAATTTAGAATTAATTCGTTAGCGACGTGAATAGTGATTTCGCTGGGCGTAATCATTTAATTACGACGCGACGAAAAAATTCGTTAATTTGGAATTAGCGAACCCGAGCCCGGGATTATTTCGAGCGCATTCGCATTTCGAATTCGAGTGCGGCACGCAAGTCAAATCAAGCGTCAATCGCTAATCACATCAAGCGTCAAATCACATGTCACTTTGAGTTATGTGACAATTTGATTGATTTATTTGAGTGATTGATGTGGTAGTTGAAAAGCATTAATTGCTTTTTGCTTTTGACTTTTAATAAATGAAAATGTTTTATGTATTTGATTTTTGTTTTTTTTGAAAATAAAAAAAAATATATAAGTAATACATTTTCTTATTTTTCTCTCTCTCTCACTTTTCGGTTTCCAGCAACCATTTTCCCCCTCTCTTTTCCTCTTCCCTTCACGGTTTTGGAACCGATTTCTTCCTCAAATTTTCTGGTTTGACCGAAAAAATGAGAAGCAAATGAAGAAGAGTAGTGCTAGCACACATATGGGTTATACATAGGTGATAGGGAAGTGTCTTCATGAGCTTGGATTTATTTTTGGAGCTTGAAGCTTTGAGCTTCCATGGAGTCATCAATGGCCGATCATGGAGGAGACCACCACCACCAAAACCGAGCAGTCCATAGCAAGGAGAGCTGTTGCCGTGAGCTTGGAGGGAGGCAAAAACGCAACTTGTTCTTCGCATCTCAAACCGTTCAATGTGAGTTTATTCCGCACCTCCTTTGATGTGTATTCATATTGTTTTATGCTTATAAATGATCCTTGGGACTTGATTGAAACTCAACACCAACCTTAACTGCCATTCCCTCTTCACACTAAACACACGCAGATCACAGACCTAGCCCCTCCTCGGCAGCAGCCTAAATCCCCAGTCCTAGCTCACGCCAAACTGCCTTCAACACCACACACACCGGCCACAAAACCCTTCCGCCACTTCACTCCTGCCTCATAAAACCCTAAACTGAACCCTTCATGCGACAGCCCCTTGCACTCACGCACACACTCACAACTCTCACAAAAGCCAATTTACCATTCATGCATGTATTATGAAATCCCATATAGTTATTCTTATCTTTGTACGCATCATAGTGAAAGCAGTTTTATCCCATTGGTTACACATCATTTACCTTCGTCTTGGCTCAACGTATCGTATTACAATTCATATATCTATGTCATGATAGCATTTGAGTATTATTTCTTGTGGTATATCGGATGGAAACCCAGACATAAATTCCATAGCCGATTCTGAATGGACAATAGTGCGGTCTGTACTTGGGATACAATTCCACGTACCACTTGGAAAAGTGCTCACATGTGTGCTTGTGTGGTTTTTGTGTGTGCCTGTGTCTTTCGTGAATATAATATGCCAATGAAGTTGTATGTTCGTTGCTACTTTGATGTACTTTCAAGCATGCAATCTTAGATGTGAAATATATGTAAATTTAGGTGTAAGTTTTATCTTGTACAATTGAATTTAGAAGCATGATACTCTTGGAAATAAGTGTTACTTAAACTTGATTAAATTATTACTAAATCCTTTCATTACAAGTGACATAAGTAATGGACCATTCCGAACCAACGGTTTGAGGTCTTCCCTTGCGAGGGGTGAGTGCGGCCTTAAATTCATTTTCCCCGGTTCACACCGGGTGGCGACTCCATTATCTCCGGTTTAGTCCCCCGTGGCTACTCCGTACTCCCAACTAGGCCGCGAGCCTAGGACAGCATGCGTCGTCCAGTTTCGTGTCCCACATGTATTAGTAATATAAAATAGTCCATAAATAACAAACAAATCGGGTACTTTGTTTGTGATTTATCTATAGCCCCGGTCCATTCTATAAATGTATGGCGACCTTGATCCGGGTTCGTCCATGGGGTGATATGAGAATGGAGGCACCTTATATGATATTATCATATAGGACTTGACCTAGTTAGAAATGAATTTCTTATAATATCCATTAAATAAATAAATTCAATTCAATCTACTAGATGGTTATAAATGGATTAATCTGAATCCTGAGTGTACTACGTGTTGGGGTTTTAAGGGGCAATTCCGGGTAAAACGCAGCGGAACACGGAAAATAAATATTTTCCGACTTCAATAATTTTTCTTGGGTAATTAAAATAAACTAATTTATTTTAATTACTCAATACTTTAAAAACTGAAATTTTACCCAAAAATTAGATTTTTCATTAATTGTCGTTTAGCCCCTAAACTTTGTATTTTTGTCATTTTAGTCATAAATTATCAAAAACAATTTTAATTGATTCCAAATCAATCCCAAAATGATTTATACATGTCTAATACATGAAAATACAAATTGCAATTCAAGAAACTAATTTTCCCCAAATTACCGAGAGTCCCTTAAGTTTACAGGATTTACACTTTAGTCCGAATTGGTTCAAAAACCACCAAGATCAAGTCCAATCAACACCAAAATTAATATGCATCATATATACATCACTAATTAACACATATATGAAAATCCCTAAATTTGGAAAGGGTTATGAACCCTAATTTTATAAAATTGTCCAATAGACCAATTAACACCAAATTTATAAAATTCAACACTTTAATTCAATCCTTACCACACCAAACAAGTCTCACCACCATGAAAAAACTCAAGAATAATTCTAAGTTTTTAGGAATGAGAAAACCTAGTTTCTTTCATCTTCATATCTAATATGAAATATGTCTAATAGATTTTTATGGAACCTTATTCAAAATAAGTTCTGCACTGTTTATGCGTATCCGTTGAAGGAAATGGTAGCTCAGAGCGACTCATGATTAACCTTATCATGTCTAACAAAATTTGGTTTATCCGTTCGTACACACCATCAAATTGACGTGTTCCGGGAGGAGTCCTCATTGAAAGAATAATATACTCTTTCAAGTATTTCGGAAACTTATTGCTTAAGTATTTTCATCATGGTCTAACTGTGATGATTTAATACTTTAGCCGATCTGTTTGTCTATTTCGTGTCGAAACTCTAAAAGTTTCTGATTTATGTTTCAAAATAAACACATAACCATAACGCGATGCCACATCCATAAAGGTCATGAAATATTCATATCCACCTCTAGCCTAGCTAGACATGGGCCCACTTACTTCACTATGAATAAGGGCTAACAGATCGGTGGCACTTACACTTTTACCGAGTAAAGGTGTTTTAGGCACTTTGCCCAATAAACTAGATTCGTAGACTTTATTTGAATGGAATCAAATCAGTCCTGGTACCCACTCTTCAAAAGTGTGGATATATGAGTCCTGTTTAATTGTGTCCCAGACAACAATGCCATTTTTAAGTTTCTTCTGATCAAATCAGTCTAAGCTATTTGTTTGTCATGTTATATGTTTGAGATTTATTTATATTCAAAATATAAATGTTGTTTTTCACATCTAATGTGTTTTATCTCAATATCATCTTTATATAATAAAACACTTTAGTGTTATAGAATATAAAGGTATATCCGTAGCGGGTTAAACATTGATATAGAGATAATATTTCTAGTCAAACTAGTTACATTATAATAGTTTCCTAATTTAAGTACACACCCAAATGGTAGTTCTTAAACTTAGGTGTCTACGGTTAAAACAGTGACTTTCGTCTCGGTTTCAATTCACAGATTAATCTCATCTGAAGTCAGTATCCTGCTCATAGCAGATTCTGCATACCAGTACATATTTATGTACCACACTAAGTATTTAAAATCCAATTTTAATACTAGTAGTGAACATACTTATGACAAACATATTTGAAGTCAGAGCCTTGCTCGTTCTTCAATTCCTTCATGTCTGCTTTGTCCAAACGGCAGTCATGCTTCCGCGATCCCGTTTGCCACAATTTAGGCAGACATTTTGGGATATGTCATTTATCTTCCCAGAAGACTGTATTGATTTTGCCTTGCCCTTTTCGGTACCCCAGAGGCCTATGGCCAAGCCTTGGACTTCCAGAATGTCGAAATAAGATGCGCCTTGCGCTTCTTGGCTTATTGCAAACTTTGGCTTGTATCCTTGAGTATAGCCATTAACTCTCCAGAGTTTACTATTGTAATTTAGTACTTCTAAGATGTAATAATAGATCTATAAAGATCCTTCAATTTCATTATCATACTATAAGGATCTAATCCTTTGTTCTGATTAAGAAATTAAGGAGTCTATTTGGCAAGCATTATGGATTAAGCACTGAAGTTATCATCTCATGAATCTTCCAAAGATCATGCTCTACTATTTGCTTAACTCCGGGCTTAGGCCTAATATGTTATTTTATCAAATAAAGTAACTTAATATTTTCCAGGACTATCCTGAAATTTTATTCCCAATTTGAAAATTAAACCATTTAATACATTTTCCCTAGGATTATGTTTTAAATGCTAATCTTTCAATTTTATCTTGATTCTAATAATCCAACTATTTAATCAACGATTTTGGTACTAATCATTATAATGATTACTATAATCCAATTATATAATCAACTATAAATGAATTGTTTGAATACAGTCCAACTGTTAATTAAAACAACAATTAAATATTAGTCCAACTAATAATTAATTATTTGACGTAATATTTTGATTGAGCGTGTATGGCAAGTTACTAAACGAATATTGCAAATTTAATACTTGCCTCCCACTATTTTTCGGCGAGCCTCTAACCATCTGTTGAGTACTCGGGAAACCGTGTTTCCTAGTGGACTAGGATCCCGTTAAATGTCACACAATCTTGACTTTGGCCAACAAATTGTATGATAATTAACTAGGTAGATCTCTAAGATCAATTGGATCTCATCCAATTCCTAGATCCAGTAGGGGGACATCCAAGTCCGAAATATATATCCTATATATGTCAATATATCCAATATATTGCCTAACCTTTTTCCTCTGAATCAACTAAGCATTGGCTTTGGCACAACAAACTTAGTGATCCCAGTTAAGCGGAACCCATTGACCATGGAAAGCTTCGTAATCAATGTCGATGGACAAGAAGTGGTATTGACTTTGGCCAACAAACACAACTTAGACAAGACACCGATATGGAACAAAGCTCTCGTGATTCAAACACATCCTCAATGGACAAAGGTCTTGACTTTGGCCAACAAACCAATGCCAGTCTTAGATCTTGAGTAAGAATCACTCAATGGAAGGAAAAACGCTTAATATTTTGTGAGGGTTTTTCGCGTGCAAATTGGCAACCAATTTATTATCTTTGTTAATTTCTCATCATCATACACCCTTAAACATGCATTCTAAACACATAATAAAGCGCGTATAATTAAATAATAATGATATGCGGATGGATACTTTACACATTGATCCTAGATCAAATCTCTCCATTTTCTCTCTCCCGCTAGCACAAGTATTTACTTCTACCCGTTGCACTACACTTCTAAAGAAACCTCATTTACATTGAGGGGAATAGGTGAGAAGAGAAATACATAGAGTTGAGAGGTAATAGGTTGGACACGTAGGTCCAATTAATAAATTCTAAATTTATTACAACAATTTCTAAAATTGCCCCCACCCATCTAATATCCATCTGATATACATTATTCATGCATCGCAACCATGTATTCACACAAGCATGTTATCAATCAATCTAATCAAATTAATTAATCTGATAATTAATGACCATCCAATGTTCAAACATCGATTTGATTTTGCGTGAGTCAAACTCGTTTTGCGAATAAGTACTCAAAGTACGAATTCTCAAATTAAATTAAACTACAAAATTAAATCCAATTCAATTTGCATTTAATACTAATTCGTTATTTAATTCCAAATTAATATTACACTTTATTAATAACCTTTACGATTTAAATTCCAAATTTAATCGTTACGGGTCTCAAAGCCCGATTAACATCCATGTTTATTTAATTAAAGTCCAATGGGCTTTTAATTAATTTCTTAAGGCGTGGACTTTTGGTCAACTTGGGTCAAACCCAATAACCAAAGCACAATCAAGTAGTAACCCTATAAGCCTAGAAATCAATTTAGGCTCATTAGGCCCAATTAATAATAATTAAGGTCCATTAGTCGCATTTGGGCTTTATGGAAGCGGTTTTGGGCCCAATTGGATCCAACCAATTTAGCCTAAACCTAACTTGGTACAACCAAGCCCAATAAGCCCATTTACAACATTACAAGCCTAATTCCAAAATTAGCCCAATATAATTAATTACAAAAAATCCAATTTCACAATTTAATTACAAAAAGTGTATAGCATAATAATTAATTACATAAATCAACATTTCCAAATCATCAATTTACACACTAATCATGCTCTTTAACATCAATGGTCCAACACAATTTAACAAAAATCAAACCCAATCATGCTTATCAAAGTCTCTCGGCTTTGGAGGGGATTTTATGTCCAAATCAAATCAATCAATTAAATCCAATTCAACATTAAATCAATATTCCCAACATGATTCCAACTCATCCAATGAATCAAAAATCAAAAATCCAAGACATTAGGGCATAGTAACTCTCGGCCAAGCTAAGAATTTTGGGCAAAATTGTTCCAAACCAATTTTCTTGAAATCGATCCAATCAATCTTCAATTAAACATAATTTAAGCATACTAAATCATCCAAATTCATTAATCATGCTCAAATATAATTTACCAATTTTAAGCCCTAAATCAAATTTCATGCTTTTACTCCGCTCTGATACCATTCTTGGAGTTCTACGGTCCCGAGGATCGAATAATAAGCATAAAAACAATATGTGAATACAATCAACGAAGTACGGAATACTTACATCGAGCGGTTGAGCGATGCGGTGACAACAAAAATTCATTTTCTCTGCCTCCTCCAAGTCACACGCAGTGAGCTATTTTGATGTCCCAAAATTTCGGCCATGGATGATCCTTGAACCTCCAAGCTTGTGAAGAAATCCCATGCTCATGAGAGGGTTTCGCTATCACCTTTGTATGTCTCCTATTGTGTGCTAGCACTCAGAAATTTTGCCACAAATTTCACTCTTTTCTTCCTCTTCATTTTCGGTCCAACCAGAAAAGAAAACAGAAGAAAAAATGGCATGTTGGCCGAGAGAGAAGATAAGCAATTTGGCTCCAAACCGTGAACCAAGAACAGAGAGAGAGATGGATTAAAAGTGTTGTGTGTTTTATATATCCAAATATCAAAAAATTAAAGTCAAATACCATTAAAATAATGATATATGTCTTTCAATCAATCAATTGTCACATCACTCAAAGTGACATGTGATTTGACGCTTGATGTGACTTGCGATTTGACGCTTGATGTGACTTGCGATTTGACGCTTGATGTGACTTGTGTGTCGCACTCGAATTCGAAATGTGAATGCGCTCATAAAAAATCCCGGGATCGGGTTCGCTAATTCCAAATTAACGAATTTTCCATTGCGACACAATTAAATGATTATGCCTAGCGAAATCACTATTCACGTCGCTAACGAATTAATTCTAAATTAACTCGTTCGCCCGAATTAAAATCTAATTTTAATTCCGCGTCGAAATCCAATTTTGTATAATATATCGAATATATTATTTTATCGATTAATTCCAACTTAATCGTTATCTATCTTATATTAATATTTTATCATAGATAAAATATCTCCATAATTAATCCCAGATTAATTTTCTCTCTCATCTAATTAATCTCAAATTAATTAAAGTGTGAGTCATACATCATCGGTGAATCTTTGGGAAGCGACCATGAGATCCCTGGATATATTGGCAGTAAATACGGTCGTCGGACTATCCAAACACGTAAGTACCTAGTACTACGTTTGAACCGATTTACAAGACAATGTTGGCTTCTAGCAAAGCGCCATTGCCTACCCAATTCTCCAGAAATATCCTTACAGGAATATAGTGATCTATATCAGGCGTAGTATACGTAGTATTGCGTATTTCGATCCAGTATCGGATGTCACATGCTAGGCCTGGGGCTGGAATTGTGTCTGCCCCGTACGAAGCACATATCGGATCTCTGGTAACTAGTCTCTATAATCGGATAAACATGACCTTGTCATTTTATCCCGATGACTGCAGTACATAAGAGAACTAGTACCGTATCCTACGTGACCATCATCTCCACTATGACTGGAGTGATACTTCCGTCTTGACATCACACCCAACACACTACGATTCTCAATATACCCAGAAGAGGCGTACACAGAACCGGTTAAAGCCCTGGATGACCAAAACCAAAGTATATTGATTGTCGCAAGTATTAGCGGTGCAAGTCTCAGGTTAAGACCAAATACACCTACCCTAATTTCGGACTTCCATAGACACATAGTCATACGACCAATGGAATTCTGAGGGGGTCTATCCAGAGCGAAGCTGTTTCCCGTACTATCAGTAAACAAAACCTCCTATTACACTTGCATGAGTATCCTATACCCAAATATATGAGAACTATGTCTTTGTGCCCTCACAACACGCACAAGTGTAATACTAGTCTTTTACGCATTATCGATGTCCAATCTCGATAATACTCTGACTAGGGATATTTAATGATTAATCCTTCATGGACTGATATTGTCTCATATCATCTCAATCCAGGAACTAATCATATGGACCTCTTATCATTTATACATATAGGTGATCTAATCACAAATGATAAGAGTGCAATCTCCTTTGTCACATAGTTAATTTGTACAACAACACCATGATCTGTACAAATAGTGAGGCTATGGGTCATAACTGTCCAACAGTAACTTCTTAGTCTTCAAGACTATCCTGATTCATTATTCCCAATTTGAAAATTAAAGTCGTTTAAATACATTTTCACCCAGGATTATGTTTTAAACACTAATCTTTCAATTATCTTGATTCTAATAGTCCAACTATTTAATCAACGATTTTAGTTACTATTTATTATAATGATTACTATAGTCCAACTATATAATCAACTATAATTTAATTGGTTAATTCAATTATATTGATTACTATAATCCAATTATAAAATCAACTATTAATTGAAATAGTTTGAATACAGTCCAACTGTTCAATTAAAACAACGATTAAATATTAGTCCAACTAATATATTAATTTAAATGACGAAAAAATTTGAAATGAGCGCGTATGGCAAGTAACTAAACAATATTGCAAATTTAATACTTGCCTCCCACTATTTTTCGGCGAGCCTCTAACCCTCTGTGGAACTCGGGAAACCTTGTTTCCTAGTGGGCTAGGATCCCGTTAATAACACATAATCTTGACTTTGGCCAACAAATTGTATGATAATTAACTAGGTAGATCTCTAAGATCAATTGGATCCCATCCAATTCCTAGATCCAGTAGGTGGACATCCAAGTCCGAAACATATATCTATATATGCCAATATATCCAATATATTTCCTAACCTTTTTCCACTGAATCAACTAAGCTTTGGCTTTGGCACAACAAACTTAGTGATCCCAGTTAAGCGGAACCCATTGACCTTGGAAAGCTTCGTAATCAATGTCGATGGACAAGAAGTGATCTTGACTTTGGCCAACAATCACAACTTGGACAAGACACCATATGGAACAAAGCCTTCATGATTCAAACACATCCGTGACGGACAAAGGTCCTGACTTTGGCCAACAAACCAATGCTAGTCTTGGATCTTGAGTAAGAATCACTCAATGGAAGGAAAAACGCTTAATATGATGTTGAGGGTTTTTTCGCTTAATTGGCAACCAATTAATTATCTTTGTTTAGGTCTCATCATCATACACCCTTAAGCATGCATTCTAAACACATAATAAGGCTCGTAAGTAAATAAATATAATAATGATATGCGGATGGATACTTAACACATTGTTCTTAGGATAAATCTCTCTTTTTCCTCTCTCCCGCTAGCACAAGTATTACTTCTACCCAATTACATAACACTTCTAAAGAAACCTCATTTACATTGAGGGGAATAGGTGAAAAGAGAAATACAAAGAGTAAGGAGGTAATATGCTGGACACGCCGGTCCAATTTAATAAATTCTAAATTTATTACAACAATTTCCAAAATTGCCCCACCCATCTAATATCCATCATATATACATTATTCATACATCGAAACCATGTATTCACACAAGCATGTTATCAATCAATCTAATCCAATGAATTAATCTGAATATTAATGACCATCCAATGTTCAAACAACGATTTGATTTTGCGCGAGTCCGACTCGTTTTGCGAATAAGTACTCAAAGTACGAATTCTTGAATTAAATTAAACTACAACATTAAATTCAATTTAATTTGTATTTAATACTAATTCATTTATTTAATTCCAAATTAAATATTACACTTTTTTAATGTGCCTTTACGACTTAGATTCTAAATCTAATCGTTACGGGTCTCAAAGCCCGATTAACATCCAATGTTAATTTGATTTAAAGTCCAATGGGCTTTTAATTAATTTCTTAAGGCATGGACTTTTGGTCAATATGGGTCAAACCCAAATACCAAAGCCCATTTAGGAATCACCTGTATTTGCCAAGAAACCAATTTAGGCCCATTAGGCCCAATTAAAGTTAAAGGTCCATTAGTCGCATTTGGGCTTTATGGAAGCGGTTTTGGGCCCAATTGGATCCAACCAATTTAGCCTAAACCTAACTTGGTACAACCAAGCCCATTAAGCCAAATTACAACTTTTCAAGCCCAATTTCCAAAATAGGCCCAATTAATTAAATTACCAAATTCCAAATTTCATAACTTAATTAACCTAAAGTGTATACCATAATTAATTACCCAAATTAACATTTCCAAAACACAAATTTGTACAATTAATTATGCTCATTAACATCAAAACATGTCCAACACATTTTAATCAAAAATCAATCATTTCCATGATATTCATGTCTCGGCATTTTGGGGTTTTTCAAATCGATTTCGATTTCAATCCAATTGAATCCTAAATCAACATTTCCCAAATGATTTCAACTCATCCAATGATTAAAATCAAAAAAATACCATGACTTAGGGTAAGCTTATAGTTTCGACCAAGCCTCAACAATTGGGGAAAATTTGTCCAATTCAAAATTCATCAAATTGACAATGCATAACACCATGTTATCATCATTTAAGCATATATCAACAATCAATTTCATCAAAACATGCTCAAAATTCAATTTACCCTAATAAAGTTTCATGCTCAAAATGGCTCTGATACCATTGTTGGGTTTCTATTAAGTCCCAAGGATCAAATCAAGCAATGAAACATATATGTGAATACTCAAAGAAGTTGCGGAATACTTACAATGATCGGTCTAGCGATGCGTTGAACAACAAAAACTCTTTTTATGCCCTTTGAAGCTCACGGCAGTGGGCTATTTTTGCTCCTCCAAATTCGGCCATGGATGATCCACCAAGCTCCAAGCTTTGTGTTGTGATTTCATGCTCACAAATCGGTTTCCCTATCACCTTCGCAAGACTCCGAATGTGTGCTAGCACTTGGTAAATTTTTTCACAAAAATCACCATCTTGCTTCTCCTTGCTCACGGCAAAACCGGAAAAAGGAAGAAGAAATTTGCCCCTTGGGCGTGAGAGAGAAGAGATGAGAGGAGAGAGTGAGATGTTGTGTTTGGTTGTGAGAATTGTGTATCTAATACACTAAATCAAAAGTCAAACACCAAAAATCAAATAAATGGTAAATGGCTTTTAATTCATCCAACCACCACCATCAATCACTCATGACAAGTTGTCAAATCACTCAAAGTGACTAGACATCACATCAATCAAAGTGACTAAACATTTGACGCTTGATGTGATTTATGGGCCGTACTTTAATTCGCAATGCGAGTGCGCCCGCAAACACTCCCGGGCTCGGGTTCGCTAATTCCAAATTAACGAATTTTCCGTTGCGACGTAATTAAATAATATACCTAGCAAAATTACTATTCATGTCGCTAACGAATTAATTCTAAATTAACTCGTTCGCCGTCGAAATCCAATTTCATATAATATATCGAATAGATTATTTTATCGATTAATTCCAAATTAATCGTATTCTCTCTTTAATTAATATTTTATCCCAGATAAAATATCTCCGTAATTAATCCCAGATTAATTTTCTCTCTCATCTAATTAATCCCAGATTATAAAGTGCGAGCCATACGTCATCGGTGAATCTTCGGGAAGCGACCCATGAGATCCCCGGATATGTTGGCAGTAAATTCGGTCGTCGGACTATCCGAACACGTAAGTACCTAGTACTACATTTTTACCGATTTACAAGACAACGTTGGCTTCTAGCAAAGCATCATGCCTACCCCCGCCCGATAGGTATATTTCTATCATGTAAGGAAATCTATTAAAGGGCTATCTATCCTCAAGGAAGATCGTGGGCTATTAAGTCTAAGGTCTTAAACCTAAAATCCATTTTCCAAGTTCATTATAAGTTTACCGAATTAATCTTATTAATGGTCAGTTAACAAGATGCATTAAAACTAAGGCTCAATAAATAAACCTTTAAATTATCCAAACCATAAAATAACCCCTTATTAACCGGTGATATTGGAATTCATCACAACCCCGGATAATTGACTTAGTTACGACACATATTTACAACTAGTAAAAGCTTAAATAAAATAAAATACATAAAGTAAATTGCTGGAAATAAATACTGAAACTAAATGCTGAAATTAATTGCTGAAAAGTAAAAACTGAAAAGAAAAAGTTGAAAAATAAATGCTGGAAAGTAAAAGCTGAAAACTAAATACTGGAAATTAAAAAGAAAGTAAAAATACAATAAAGAAAATGCTAGAGTAAAATGATCCACTTTTATCACTACAATTTTAGATATCTCCCTTATTATAATATATTAACTTTGCATGATTTTACCAACCAGCCATATAGGCGGTAACCTGATTAAGTCAAATTTATAATTAATTACCAACCTGCCATATAGGTGGTATCCAAGCTTAGTCAGGTTTAAACCAATTTCAATAATTACCAACCGACCAATAAAGCGGTATCCTTATTAAGTCAGATTTTAAATAGTTTATATATTATAATTAAGGGAGATTAATCTAAATAATAGTAATAAAAGCTTTACCTTTTACCCCAGCAGGGGGAGTTACCTCATCATTATTGAAAAGTAACTTGTTGAAAAGTAAAGAAAGGAAAGTATTGTGCGTAAAAGTAAATTGCAAAAAGTAAAGACTGAAAAGTAAAGAAAAGAAAGTGCAAAAGCGGAAATTAATTACTGAAAGCTGTAAATAAACAAGCAAGATACAATCTTCTTAGTTATTCTTAAGGAATTTCAAAGAAGAAAGTATGAATTTACAAATGAAATGGCTTGGTATTTATAGGTAAAATTTTGCCTCCATCAAATCATCCACCAAATGCTCCACCAAATCCTCCACTAATTACTCTACTAATTGCTCCGTCAAATCCATTATTAATTGCTCCACTAATTACTCCACCAAATCCATTATTAATTGTTATCATGTTTGGTGGACGTTTGACTATTTTTATTTTTTATTTATTTATTTTCTTTGAAAATGACTTTAATAATTACACATAACACACTTCCGTATATTTCATCAATTTCAGTCATGAACTATTCTGAATTCGAAATTATTTTGTTCTTCAAAGTTGTAGATCTTTGAGTCTTCTTTAATCTGGAACCTAAATCAGCTCAATCCGATATCGGAGTAAATAATTATGTCAAAAACATGACAATTGCATAAAACTGGAATTTCTGAAACTGTACTTCGTTAGATAGCCTTTTCAAGTTTCCAATCTCCAAAATTAATATGTCAAGTCCAAATTTTTCCCTTATTTGACCCACATTTCATCCTAAATGATTCCATTAAGTCCCAATATTATTTTATCTGCAAAATAAACTAAAACACATCAAAACGTTCATCAAACCCGAGAAACTAAACAAAATATTAAGTAAAAGGGGCGTAATTATTGATATATTTTCCGCTCATCACGTACCCCGTACCATGTTCTCACCGATTTAAAAGACATGGTTGTCTTCTAGCAAAGCATTGTGCCTACCCAATTCTTCATAAATATTCACCGAGGAATATAATATTTATCAGGCGTAGTAATATAATGTAATGCGTAATACGATCCAGTATCGGATGTCATATGTTAGGCCTAGGGCTGGCCCTGTGTCTGCCCCATACGAAGCATATATCGGATCCCGAATAACTAGTCTTTGTAATCGGAAAGTCATGACCTAGTCATACTTTCCCGATAGCTGCAGCTTTTAAGAGTACATGTTCCGCCCCTGTGTGACCATCATCTCCATATGACTGATGTGATACTCTCATCTTGACTTCACATCCAATACACTATGATTCTTAGTAAACCCAATAGAGGCATACACATAACCTGTTAAAGCTCCAGATGACCAATACCAAAGTAAACTGATTGTCACAAGTAATAGCGATGTAAGTCTCAGGTTAAAGATCACATACACCTACCCTGATTCAGATTCCTATAGACACATAGTCATACTACCAATGAGATTTCGAGGGGGTCTATCCAGAGCGAAACTATTCCCAGTCCAACGGCTAACAGAACCTCTTATTATACTTGCATAAGTATCCAATACCTAAATATATAATAACTATGTCGTTCAGCTTCCATAACGCGCACAAGTGTAATACTAATCTATTCCACATTATTGATGTCTAGTCTCGATAATACTAGGACTAGGGATATTTAATGATTAAACTGTTCGTGGATTAATATTGTCTCATATCTTATTAATCTGATTTAACCATATGGACTTTTATCATTATATATATCCAAGTAATCTAATTACAATAATGATAAAATATCAATTTCCTTTTGTCACATAGTTAATTTGTACAAAAACACAATGTCTTTTACAAATAGTGATATTATGGGTCATAATTGTCCAACAATCTCCCACTTGGCCTATAGCCAATCAGTCAAGTATCTAATACCTGAACTATGTACATGTCGTTCAAACTTTTGCTGAGATATAGCCTTCGTCAGCGGATCTGCAATGTTGTCATCTGATGGGATCTTCTCGATCTTCACATCGCCACGATGTATGATCTCACGAATCAGATGAAATCGTCGAAGTACATGCTTGGATCGTTGATGAGACTGTGGTTCCTTAGCTTGTGCTATAGCCCCAATATTGTCACAATACAAAGGTACGGGCTCAGCTGCTAACGGAATTACTCCTAATCCAATTATGAATTTATGGATCCAAACTGGTTATTTTGCTGCCTCAGCTGCAGTAATATATTTTGTTTCTATTGTTGAATCGGCAACAGTCTCTTGCTTGGAAGATTTCCAGCTCACTTCTCCGTTGTTCAAACAAAATATGTACCCTGATTGCGACTTACAATCGTCTTTATCAGTTTGGAAACTTGCATCGTCGAACCCAGTCACCTCAAGTTCTCATTCCCCATAGACTAAGAAAGCATCATTAGTTTGTCTAAGATATTTAAGGATGTTCTTTAATGTAATCCATTGACCATCACCTGGATCGGCCTGATAGCGACTGCACATGCTCAAAGCATATAAGACATCAGGTCGCGTACATATCATGGCATACGTGATCGATCCGATTGTTGAAGCATTCGGGATCTGAATCATTGCATCTCTCTCATCTTAAGTCTTAGGACACATGTCCTTCGATAGAGAGATGTCATGTGACACCGGAAGTAGCCCCCTCTTGGATTGATCCATGTTGAATCTCTTCAACAATTTGTCAATGTACGAGCTCTATGAGAGTGCCATCAGCTTTCTAGATCTATCCCGGTAGATCCTTATTCCTATAATAAAGGTTGCCTCTCCCAGGTCTTTCATGGAGAATTTCAATGAAAGCCAAGCTTTCACCGATTGTAGCATGGGAATGTCATTGCTAAGAAGCAATACATCATCAACGTATAGGACAATGAATGTCAGTGCGCTCCCACTAACCTTCTTATATACACAAGAATCATCTTCGTTTTGAATGAAACCATATTCTTTTATGATCTCATCAAAACGTTGGTACCAAGAATGCGATGCTTGTTTTAATCCATAAATTGATCGGTTTAACTTGTAAACCTTGTTTGGATGTCTTGGTACGACAAAACCATCAGGTTGTTACATATAAACATCCTCCAAAAGGTTTCCGTTAAGAAAAGCAGTTTTGACGTCCATCTGCCATATTTCATAATTGAAATATACAGCAATAGTAAGCATTATCCGAATGGATTTAATCATGACAACTGGTGAAAAGGTCTCGTCATAATTGACACCATCTCATTGAGGATACCCTTTAGCTACAAGCCTAACTTTGTACGTTTGTATGTTGCCTTACATGTCTGTCTTCTTTTTGAAGACCCATTTACAACCAATAGGCTTAATATCTTCTGGTGCATCAACTAGTGTCCAAAATTGGTTGGTATACATGGAATCCATTTCGGAGTTCATGGTATCTTGCCATAAAGCGGAGTCGATACTTTGTATCACTTCCTCATACGTAGCTGGATCATCTTCCTCAATAAGATTAATGTCTACATGAGGTGAGATCAGAAACCCATACCTCTCAGGTTGTTTTCTGACTCTCTCCGACTTACGCGGTTCTTGTGTATTAGAAGATTTTGGAACAGTCTCATACCTGATGGACTGTTGGTATTTCGTGAGGGGGTCGGTGCCAGGAACAGTATCACTCCGATTTTCATCGAGTTCTAATTTCCTCCCACTTACCACTGCATTCATGAATTCCTTTTCTAGGAAAACCGTATGAAGAGCAAAAAATATTTTGTTCTCTTGTGGGTTGTAGAAATAATATCCTTTCATTTCCTTAAGATAACCTACAAATATGAACTTATCTGATTTGGGTTCTAGTTTGGTACTATCCAAACATTTAACATATGCCCAGCATCCCCAAATCTTCAGGAATGAGAAACCCGATTTCTTTCCTGTCCATATTTCATATGGAGTCTGTCCAACAGACTTTGACGGAACCTTATTCAAAATAAGTATTGCACGGTTTAATGCGTATCGCTAGAAGGAAATTGGTAGCTCTGTGTGACTCATCATTGACCTTACCATGTCCAACAAAGTTCGGTTTCTCCGTTCGGACACACCGTTCAATTGAGGTGTTCCGAGAGGAGTCCACTATGAAATAATACTATATTCTTTCAAGTAATCTTGAAACTCATTGCTTAAGTATTCTCCACCGTGGTCCGACCGCAATGTTTTAATACTTTTGCTAGTATGTTTTTCCACTTCATGTCGAAACTCTTTGAATTTCTCAAAAGTTTTCGACTTGTGTTTCATAAGATACACATAATCATAACACGATGCATCATCCGTAAAGGTTACGAAGTATTCATATCCACTTCTAGCCTGGCAAGACATGGGCCCGCATATGTCACTATGAACGAGGGCTAACAGCTCGGTGGCACGTACACTTTTACCACTAAAATGTGTTTTAGGCATTTTGCCTAACAAACAATATTCGCAGACATCATATGAATTAGGATCAAATCCGTCCAAGTATCCATTCTTCAAAAGTGTGGATATACGAGTCTTGTTAATGTGTCTCAGACGACAATGCCACAAATAATTTTCATCCGTATTACTCAATTTGATCATTTTGTTTGTCATGTTATATGTTTGAGATTCGTTTAAATTCAAAATATAAAGACCATTATTTACATATGTTGTACATATCTCAATATCATCTTTATAAACAAAACACCCAGTGTTCCGGAATACAAAGGTATACCCGCATTAGGTTAAACTAGATACAGAGATGATGTTCCTAGTTAAACTAGGTACAAAATAACAGTCGCCTAATGTAAGTACATGCCCCGAGAGCAGATTCAAAACATAGGTGCCAACGGCAAAAACGGTGACTCTCGTCCCATTTTCGACTCGCATGTCGATCTCATCTTAAGCCAGTCTCTTGTTAATCTGCAGATCCGACACATCAGTACATATGTGAGTACCACATCCAGCATCAAAAATCCAATTTTTAAAACTAGTAGTGGACATGTTTATTTCAATAACAAACATACCTGAAGCCGGAGCCTTGCCCGCCTTCGCTTCTTTCAAGTACGCCTTGTACTTACATTAGTCACGCTTCCAGTGACCCCGTTTGCCACAGTGTAGGTAGACATCTTGGGATATGTCATTTGTCTTCCTAGAAGACTGTGACGATTTAGCCTTGCCCTTTTTCTTTTTCTTCTTCACACCCCCAGAAGCCTTCGGCCAAGCCTTGGCCTTCTGGGATGTCGAAGTAAGATGCGTCTCACGCTTCTTGCCCTTCAAAAGCTCTGGATCTGCCTCTTTCAGCATAGCCATTAACTCTCCAAGAGTTTTCTCTTGGTTCATCATATTATAGTTCATGATGAACCCGCCCCAGTAATTGGGGTAGAGACTTAAGATCAAATTTATGGAAGTCTCGGCCTCAAAGGTAATGCCTAGCTGACCTAGCTATTCGATGTCAGCAATCATCTGTGACACATAGTGTTTGACATATGTACCCTCTGACATACGAGAGCGAAAAAGATTCTTTTGCAAATCATACTTCTGAGATCTAAGATTAGATCTATGAAGATCCTTCAACTTCAAAATCATATTATAAGGATCCAATCCCTTATTCTGATGACGAAATTGAAGAGTCATTGCAGCAAACATAACAGATTGAGCAGTAAAGTTATCATCACGATGAGTCTTCCAAAGCTCATGCTCTACTGGCTGCTCAAGTCCGCGCTCAGGCCCGAGAGGTCTCTCTATAACATAGAGCAACTTCTCAGCTCCCAGGACTATCCTGAGATTCATTTCCCAGTCTGGAAAATTTACGCCATTAAAGACATTCCCGCCCATGATTATGTCCCTAATGCTAATCTTTCCAGCCATCTTGATTGCTATAGTCCAACTATCCAATCAAATATTACAGGTACACTCAAATACAGTGGTTACTATAGTCCAACTATATAACCAACTACAAATGGAGTAAGTACAGTCTAACTGTTCAAAGAAAGCAATAAAATAATATTAGTCCAACTAATATATATAATAACGAAAAGTAATAATAAAATAGCGTGCATTTTAGCGAGTATTAACCGAAATTGCAAATTTAATACTAGCCTCCCACTATTTTTCGGCGAGCCTCTAACCCTCTGTTGAGTACTTGGGAAACCTAGTTTCCTAGTGTTGGACAATTATGACCCATAGCATCACTATTTGTACAGAACATTGTGTTGTTGTACAAATTAACTATGTGACCAAGGAAATTGCTCTTTTATCATTTGTAATTAGATTATCGGGATATATAAATGATAAAAGTCCAAATGATTAGTTCCGGATTAATAAGATATGAGACAGTATTAATCCACTAAGGTTTAATCATTAAAATATCCCTAGTCGTAGTATTATCGAGATTGTACATCGATAATGCGGAATAGACTAGTATCGCACTTGTGCGCGTTGTGGGAGCATAACGGCATAGTTCTCATATATTTAAGTATTGGATACTTATGCAAGTGTGATAGGAGGTTGTGTTTACCGATGGTACGGAAACAGCTTCGCTCTGGATAGACCCTTCGGAATTCCATTGGTAGTATGACTGTGTCTATGGAAGTCCGAATTAGGGTAGGTGTATTTGGTCTTAACCTGAGACTTACATCGCTAATACTTGCGACAATCAATATACTTTGGTTTTCGTCATCCAGGGCTTTAACAGGTTCTATGTACGCCTCTTCTAGGTATATTGAGAATCGTAGTGTATTGGGTGTGATGTCAAGATGGAAGTATCACTCTAGTCATATGGAGATGATGATCACGCAGGATACAGAACTAGTACTCTTTAGTACTGCAGTCATCGGGATATTATGACTAGGTCATGATTATCCGATTATAGAGACTAGTTACCAGAGATCCGATATATGCTTCGTACGGGACAGACACAATTCCAACCCCAGGCCTTGCATGTGACATCCGATACCGGATCGTAATACGCAATACTATGTATACTACGTCTGATATAGATTATATATTCCTTTAAGAATATTTCTGGAGAATTGGGTAGGCACGGTGCTTTGCTAGAAGCCAACCATGTCTTGTAAATCGGTAAAAACGTAGTACTTGGTACGTACGTGTTCGGATAGTCCGACGACCAGATTTACTGCCAACATATTCAGGGATCTCATGGGTCGCTTCCCAAAGATTCACCGATGACGTATGACTCGGGCATAATTAATCTGTGATTAATTATAAGAGAGAGCAAATTAATCTAGGATTAATTGCGGAGATATTTTATCTGGGATAAAATATTATTTAAAGAGAGAGAGAACGATTAATTTGGAATTAATCGATAAAATAATATATTCGATATATTATACAAAATTAGATTTCGACGCGGAATTAAAATTGGATTTTAATTCGAGATAACGAGTTATTTAAGAATTAATTCGTTAGTGACGTGAATAGTAATTTTGATAAGCATAATTATTTAATTAAATTTGATTTAATTACGTTGCAACAGAAAATTCGTTAATTCGGAATTAGCGAATCCGAGCCCGGGAGTGTTTGCGGGACCACTCACATTTTGAATCAAGTGGGGCCCACAAATCACATCGCAAGTCACTCACATGTCATATCCATTTTTTGTGATGTGTGTCATGTCACCTTTTTGGTGATGGAGGTGGTTGAGAGCAATTAATGCTCTTTTCCCTCCAAATTTCTTTTGGAAAGCATATACCAAAAAGGGTCTTGACTTTGGTAAATGACTTGGTAATTGTTTTAGAAACATATACACTCCTCTCTCCCTCTCCCTCACTCACGGCACTTGGTGCCAATTTTCTCTCTTGGCCGAGAGTCACACAAGAAGAAGAAGAAAATTGTAGCAATTTTCTAAGGTGTTAGCACACTTCAAATGAGTCGTTCCAAGGTGATAGGGAAACCCATTCATGAGCATGGAATCTCAAATCAAAGCTTGGAGCTTGAAGACAACACAAGAAGCACAAATGGAGGCTTAGCCGAAACTTCAAGGAAGAAATTTTTATTGTCTTCGCATCGTAAAATCTGATCAAATTGAGTATTTCCGCTACTTTACTTTGATGTATTCACACGTTTAAATGCTTAATTTGATCTTGGTTTGACCTAGAAAACCCAGCAATGGTATCAGAGCCATTATAAAGCATGAAATTGGAATTAGGGTAAAATTTTGGTAAAATTGATTGAGCATGATTTGATAAAATTGATTGTTTGAATATGCTTGAATGATGATAACTTGGAGTTATATGTGATCAATTTGATGAAAATTGAATTGGA
This sequence comes from Zanthoxylum bungeanum, assembly GCA_019454045.1. Classification (NCBI taxonomy): domain Eukaryota; kingdom Viridiplantae; phylum Streptophyta; class Magnoliopsida; order Sapindales; family Rutaceae; genus Zanthoxylum; species Zanthoxylum bungeanum. The sequence goes on from SKCR01046611.1 coordinate 23,470, forward strand.
TTAATTTTCCCCAAAATTTTTGCTTGGCCGAATGTGACAAGATGCCCTAATGTCATGGTAATTTTGTTTTTTGATCATTGGATGAGTTGGAAGACATGGGATAAATTGATTTTGGATTTAATTGGATTAAAATCGAAATCAAATTTAAAACCCTCTAATTGTCGTGAGCTTCAAAGCATGAATGGGATTGATTTTGCTTCAATTATGTTGGACATGAATTGATAATTAGTAAGCATGATTAATTATGTAAATTGATATTTTGGAAATGTTTATTTGACTAATTAATTATGGCTAATGCACTTTAGTTAATTAAATTGTGAAATTTGGAATTTTAGAATTTAATTAGTTGGGCTAAATTTGGAATTGGGCTAATAAAGTTGTATTTGGGCTTAATGGGCTTGGTTGGGCCAAGTTTGGTTTAGGTTAATTGGTTGGATCCAATTGGGCCTAAAACCATTTCCATAAAGTCCAAATATGATTAAATGGGTCTTTAAAATTTTAATTGGGCCTAATGGGCCTAAATTGATTTTTGGCAAAGGGTGATTCCTTATTGGGCTTTGGTTGCCAAAGTCCATGCCTTATAAATTAATTGAAAGCCCATTGGACTTTAATTAAATTAACATTGGATGTTAATTGGGCTTTGAGACCCGTAAAGATTAGATTTAGAATCTAAGTCGCAAAGGCTCATTAATAAAGTGTAATTATTTAATTTGGAATTAAATAAAGAATTACTATTGAATGCAAATTAAATTGGATTTAATATTATAGTTTGATATAATTCAAGAATTCGTACTTTGAGTACTTATTCTTAAAACGAGTTTGACTCGTGTAAATCAAATCGTTGTTTGAACATTGGATGGTCATTAATTTCAGATTAATTAATTGGATTAGATTGATTGATAACATGCTTTGTGTGAATACATGGATGTGATGTATGAATAATGTATATCGGATGGATATTAGATGGGTGAGGGTAATTTTGGAAATTGTTGTAATAAATTTAGAATTTATTAAATTGGACCTACGTGTCCAGCCTATTACCTCTTGACTCTTTGTATTTCTCTTCTCACATATTCCCTCAATGTAAATGAGGTTTCTTTAGAAGTATTATGTAATTGGGTAGAAGTAAGATTTGTGCTAGCGGGAGAGAGGAAAGGGAGAGATTTGCTCTAGGAACAAATTGTTTTAAATATCCATCCGCATATCAATATTAATTTATTTATCGCGCCTTATTATGCTTTTAGAATGCATGCTTAAGGGTGTATGATGAGACCTAATCAAAGATAATTAATTGGTTGCCAATTACGCAAAAAACCCTCAACAAATATTAAGCGTTTTTCCTTCCATTGAATGATTCATTCTCAAGATCTAAGATTAGCACTGGTTTGTTGGCCAAAGTCAAGACCTTTGTCCATCGCAGATGTGTTTGAATCATGAAGGCTTTGTTCCATATTGTATATCTTGTCCAAGTTGTGATTTGTTGGCCAAAGTCAAGATCACTTCTTGTCCATCGACATCGGTTACGAAGCTTTCCAAGGTCAATGGGTCTCGCTTAACTGGAATCATTAAGTTTGTTGTGCCAAAGCCAAAGCTTAGTTGATTTAGAGGAAAAATGTTAGGGAATATATTGGATATATTGGCATATATTATATATATGTTTCGGATTTGGATGTCCACCTACTGGATCTAGGAATTGGATGAGATCCAATTGATCTTAGAGATCTACCTAGTTAAATATCATACAGCTTGTTGGCCAAAGTCAAGGTTGTGTGTTATTTAACGGGATCCTAGCCCACTAGGAAACAAGGTTTCCCGAGTACTCAACAGAGGGTTAGAGGCTCGCCGAAAAATAGTGGGTGGCAAGTATTAAATTTTCAATTTCATTTAGATACTTGCCAATATGCGCTCATTTCAATTTTTTCGTCATTATTTAAATATATATATTAGTTAGACTAATATTTCATCGTTGTTTTAAATTAAACAGTTGGACTGTATTCAAACTATTTCAATTTATAGTTGATTATATAATTGGATTATAGTAATCAATATATTTGAATTTAACCAATTAAATTATAGTTGATTATATAGTTAAACTATAGTAATCATTATATTCAATAGTACCCGAAATCGTTGATTGGATAGTTGGACTATAGCAATCAAGATAACTGAAAGATTAGCATTTAAAACATAATCATGGGAGGAAATGTCTTTAAGCGGCTTTAATTTTCAAATTGGGAATAAAACCTCAGGATAGTCCTAGGAATTGAGAAGTTATTCTATTTGATAGAATTACATCTCGGACCTCAGCCCAGAGTTGAGCAAATAGTAGAACATGATCTTTGGAAGTGTGGGACACAGGATCTGGGCGACGCATGTTGTCCCGGGCTCGCGGCCCGGTTGGGAGTACGGAGTAGCCACGGGGGACTAAACCGGAGAATAATGGAGTCGCCACCCGGTGTGAACCGGGAAAATGAGATTTAAGGCCGCACTCACCCCTCGCAAGGGAAGACCTCAAACCGTTGGGTTCGGAATGGTCCATTACTTATGCCACTTGTAATGAAAGGATTCGTGTAATAATTTAATCAGGCCTAAGTAACACTTATTTCCAAGAGTATCATGCTTCTAAATCCACATGCATGAAATTAATCATCACAACATGCAACATCACATGAAAATCTCACGAACATTTCTCAATCATATGATAGGGAAAACTAAGAACAACCTAATCATGCTTGAGTACTATCTCATGAATATATTAACCAAATAACATGCTAACAGCCTAATCATGCTTGAATATCATCCCAAGAACACATCGAATGGATAAATTCAGGAATACAAATAATATGATTGGCTACATAATACAAGGGAGATCACCCAAAAGGCAATTGTGCATGAAATATGATGAGACAGACTTAGTTCAGTGTGTGCGCGTTCGTGTAGCGTTCGTAAACGAGTTCGAACGGTAAACAGAATGTTCGCGTTCGTGTAGCGTTTGATAACGCATTCGAACGGTACCAGACCTGATGATACAAAATACATGTGCGTTCGAGTAGCGTTTGTAAAACGCGTTCGAACGGGAAACAGAAGGTTCGCGTTCGTATAGCGTTCGATAACGCGTTTGAATGGATCCAGACCTGATGAAACAAAATGCATGCGCGTTCGAGTTGCGTTTGTAAAACGCGTTCGAACGGGAAACAGAAGGTTCGCGTTCGTATAGCGTTCGATAACGCGTTCGAACAGGAACAGACCTGATGCATAAAATGTGACGCAATACATACATAAAAATAAATTAGCGAAATACGAGGCGCGGCGAAGCATCGTGGTGAAGGATTTTAACCTCTTCAATTAGAGGACCTTCATCGCACTTACTAAGCCCATGCGCTTATCTCAATGCATATAAAAATAAAGACAATAACCTTAGACTTCATATACCCGATTGAACACATCTTACATTCAACCGAATATACATTAATCGGGCGCGGCAAAGCATCATGGTAAAGTATTTTAACCTCTTCAATTAGAGGACCTTTCATCGCACTTACTAAGCCCATGCGCTCGATCACATTATGCATACAAAAATAAAGACAATCATATCAAACTTAGTATATCCGATTGAACATATCTTATATCCAACCGAACACACATCAACCGGCGCGGCAAAGCATTGTGGTAAAGGATTTTAACCCCTCCAAATAGAGGACCTTTCATCGCACTTACTAAGCTCATGCACTCGATTGAATCATGCATACAAAAGTAACATGCAGAATTCAAATAACGAAAAATAAATAAACCGAAGCAACATAAAACAAAAGAGTGTGCCGTTTACTCAAGTGGTACGTGGAGTTGTATCCTGAGTACAGATCATACTACCGTCCATTCGAAATCGGCTATGAAATTTATGTCCGAGTTTCCATCCTATATACCGCAAGAGGAGACACATTTTCCATTTCATTCAAGCCACAACATGCATCCACAAACGACTCTCATGCGAATAGAATTCAATAAACAATCAAAAGACGAATATAAACTAATGAGAAAAGTGCCCTCAGGTCTAACCTTTTAAATCACCTCTCAGATGTACGGTACACGATCGTCGAAAGGGTGGATGCTCTGCAACTCTTCCGGTTCACTGGTTCACTGCTCTCGTTCGTTATCTTACTGTTTTGAGTCGTCGTTCTCCATCTTTTTCTGTTGTTTTTACTGTATTTTGCTGCTCTTCCGGTGACGTTTTCTGGTCACTATCTTTGCTGAATTTAGGCTACTGTTCTTGGGTGTCTTTAAGGCCTAAAGGGCTGCGATTTTTTGAGGTTATGGGGGCTGTATAGGGGCTGTGATTTTCAGTTATGGAGAATGTTTAGGGGGAGTGTTGTTTTCGGTGGAAATGGATGAGTAGGAGAGGAAAATTCTAGGTTGTTTCTTGAGTATATTAGGTGTGAATGGAGAGGCTTTTTTTTTCTTTATGTGAATATGTGTGAATGAGCTAGCCTCGAGGAGGGTAGTGAATGGTTCTTTTTATAGGCAAAGGCTAGGGTTTCTAGGTAAGGAATGGAATCAAGTAAATAAGGGAGATATTTTGATTGGTTTATGAAAGGAAGGAATCTTGTGTAATTGGTGGGTGAATATCTTAATTAGGGAGTTAAAATATTTGATTGATTTTAATGTTTATTTTAATTTGGTATGTGATTTTTACATTTGTTTTGATTTCACCATGTGTTAAATATGTGTTTTAAGTAGGCTTGGGCGTGTGGGCCAGGGCTTGGGCGTGTGGGCCAATGCTTGGGCGAATTGGGCTTGATGTGAGGCTAGCAGCAAAACCAGAATTACCGACATCGTTCGAACGCGGCACGAACGCCCGCAATCTGTTTGGCGTTCGAACGTATACACGAACGCAGCACGAACGAAAACAGTGAACCTTGTTTATTCTGAATTTCCTCTTCCGATGTCCGTTTTTCGTGACCTCCGTGACTTAAAAGGTAGTGTCTCCAAATGAGACTCATCATATGGACTTATATGCAAAATTACAATGCCTACAGTCGCCCCCACTTTTATGGGACTTGTGCAGTGTGTGACTTTGAACAATCCTATCAAAGTTATGCAATGCATTTTCACTTACCTGGCTCGTCAGCTGCCTCCTGACTTACATGCTGCCTCGACCTGAATTTGATGATGTGCCATTATTGGCATGCTAAACCCCGTACTTAGGGTGTCACGGTAGTCCACAATAGTCCACACTAGTCCATGGTAGTCCACGGAATCCACATAGTCCACATAGTCCACGATAATCCACGATAGTCCACGATAGTCCACGGTAGTCCACATAATCCATATAGTCCACATAGTCCACGGTAGTCCACATAGTCCATATAGTGCACATAGTCCACGGTAGTCCACATAATCCATAATACTCCACAATAGTTCACGGTAGTCTACAACATTTCACGATAGTCCACGGTAGTCAACATAATCCATAACATCTTCAAGATAGTCCACGGTAGTCCACAATATTTCATGATAGTCCACGATATTCCACATAATCCACAACACTTTAAGATAGTCCATGGTAGTCCACAATATTTCACGATAGTCCACGGTAGTCAACATAATCCACAACACTTCAAGATAGTCCACGGTAGTCCACAATATTTCATGATAGTCCACATAATCCACAACACTTCAAGATAGTCCATGGTAGTCCACAATATTTCACGATAGTCCACATAATCCATATAGTGCACATAGTCCACGGTAGTCTACAATACTCCACAATAGTTAACGGTAGTCCACAACATTTCACGATAGTCCACGGTAGTCAACATAATCCACAACACTTCAAGATAGTCCACGGTAGTCCACAATATTTCATGATAGTCCACGATAGTCCACATAATCCACAACACTTCAAGATAGTCCATGGTAGTCCACAATATTTCACGATAGTCCACATAATCCACAACACTTCAAGATAGTCCATGGTAGTCCACAATATTTCACGATAGTCCACGGTAGTCCACATAATCCACAACACTTCAAGATAGTCCACGGTAATTCACATAATTCACATAGTCCACATGTCGTACCTGGCAAAACTCTTCTGATGACGCAGTGGGCCTCGACCCTGAGACACATCCTCAAACTACTGATGATGCTGTGGGCCTCAACCCTGGGACACATCCCCAAACTGCTGATGATGATGTGGGCCTCGACCCTAGGACTCATCCCTGAAACTGATACTGATGTGGGCCTTGCCCCCAGACTAATACTGATGTGGGCCTCACCCCCAGCCTGATATTGAATTGGGCCTCTCCCCCAGACTGATACTAATGTGGGCCTCAACCCTCAGATTACTACCCGAATCTAACACCAATATGGGCCTCAGCCCCAGGATTATTACCTGATTCCGATATTGTGCTTTTGTTATGCCTTATTGGCTTATCTTCGCCGCTTTCTCTTTTTCTTCTTCAAAACCTATGAACACAAAACAAAACAAACACAAAATGGTGCAAAATGGGTTACGTGTATGCATGTATGCGTGAATGTTCCCATCCCGTTGGGTTAGGTCTTCTGCCAATTCTCTTGGTGACTGCCCGGTCTCAGGTAAAATACAGCTTCAATCTGTCAACATTGATCGGCTCGGTGAACTCATTCCCTTCCAAGTCTGACAGCCTCATTGTCCCAGTTTCCCAGTTTCTGAATGACTATCTTATCTTTCTGTTTGCTTCTTCTGAGGATTCCCCGTGTTCTAAGCATCATTGTGTATCATAATACCAAGGTTGAATGCTTTTGTCAAATATACTCATGTTGCATATTCAAGCGAGTACGAGAAATGAACATCTTTATTATCATTAGAAAAAGGTTCGAGCAAACAGGCAAAATCAATGTCTATATCAAAAACGCAAGATCAAACAAACTAGGAGGAACAACTTCATCATTCGCAGCGCTGCCTTCTCCTCGGCCTATGGTTCTTCATCGTTGTCACCCCATATCCCCATGTACGAAGCTTGGTGGTTGAGAGCTTGGAGGACGAAGGTTTCGGGCAAGCCAGAGTTGATCATGTAGGTGGGTGGGGGGAACAGAGTGATAATTTGGTAGAGGATTGGTGTTGTGTTTGGCTGTTCTCTTTCAGGGTCAGGGATTTTGTGGGAGTCAATTAAGTCTTGGATCTCATGGCGGAGATGGGTACAACTATTGGTGTCATGGCCAGGTTGTTGGTGGAAGTGGCAGTAGCGGTTCATATTGAGGCTTGGTGGGGGAGGATTTGGGAGTGGTCTAGGTTCCAAGAGTTTTAAGAGTCATTGCCTGGTCAGCTTCTCAAGCACTTTGGACAAGGGTATACCCAAGTTAGAAAATCGCATATTCTTAATAGCAGCAATCTCGGCAGTAGCGGGCTTGGTCTCAGAATGCCCTCCAAAATTTCTCTTATTCTAGCCATAAAACTTCCGGTTTTCCGCCTCCTCTTCTTCAATGTCCATGACAGTTTCCCTCAGCTGTCGGAAATCCGCAATCATTGAAGTCATCCTCCTCAACTTGCCATAGATCGAGGGCTTGGTGCCCTTGATGATCATTTTAATCTGGTCCTTCTCAGAGGGCCGAGTCTGCATCTTCAGAAGCTGGCTTCTACAGCGGTCTACATACTCCTTGAAGCTTTCTTCCGGCTTCTGCTTAGTGTTCTCCAAATCATGGAGTGACAAGTCAATCTCTAAGTCTGTAACATACTGCTTTAGAAAAGCATCAGCTAGTTCCCTCCAATCTTCCTTAACCTTCTTCTCAAGGCTATGATACCAAACCAAGGTGCCCCCTCGAGTGACATCCAAACATCTTTTGGACTTGGCGCTGTGATAGGCCCACTGAACTCATGACTGAGACATATTGCTGCAGATGGACTCTCGGTCTCCATTCCCATTAAACCTGGCCATGTCGGGCATTTTAAACTGAGATGGCAGCTGTTCTCCGAAGGTCATTGCCTCATAATCTAACAACTCTTCATGTTTACCCCTTATTTTGCGGGTAACTGTTTCAACCTGATCCCGAAGCTTCTGAAATTCTGCCTGAGACCCAATCACTTTGCCTATTGCATACTCTGCCATGTCATCATCAAAAGGGGGATATCATCCCCCAACCCCTTCGGAGGCTCCTCGCGCCTCACATTCTCAGAATTTCCCCCAGCACGGGGCACAGCCATATTTGTCATGGCAGTAGTCAAGGCTTGCAATTGTTCAGTAATCTTGGCGAAACCATTCTCCAACTGATCTATTCGGATACCTCATTATCGGATGTACTCATATCTGTTACCGATCTTTTAGTGAGTCTTCTCTCTTCCCTAACCCAACGTGAATCTATGATGTCTTTTTGAGACATAGAGGGTGTTAACATGATATATGTATATATGAGGTGCATGAGATGCATGTAACATATAGAACATACTAAATCGATTAAATTTTCAAACAAATCGGCCCATTATCATTTTAGAAGCTTTTGGGCTAACTGTCATAGGAGTGAACTCGTCCCAGTTTAAATGGCCCAACAAGTTCACATCTCATGGCAAGGAGCCCAACTAAATCCAAATGGTAATGTTCCGAACACAAGCACAAAGTGGCCCATCAACACACTTAGAAGCCTTTGGCCCAATCGTCATAAAATACGTTCTTGTCCCAGTTTAAATGGCCCAACAAGCCCATATCCCATGACAAATGGTCCAAATGGATCCAAACGACGATGTTCCCAAACACAAGCATAAAATAAAGATAATGCAAACAATGATTTCTACAGAATGGCCCATCAACATTTCAGAAGCTTTGGGCCTAATGGTCATAAGGTACGAACTCGCCCCAGTTTAAATGGCCCAGCAAGTTCGCATTTCTGACAATAGTCCAACAGCATCCAAATGAGGATGGTCCACAAGCACATACTCAAGGAAATAATTGTTACTTTAACCATACAACCCCGGTCTATGGGTGGGTTCGCAAGAGTGTAGACAAAGGCTCTCACTGGCGAAGGATGGACCCACAACTAGGTCTCCCCAATCAAAGGTTCGAGCGGCCAAGTGAGCACACCCTTTTTTATACACTAAGGTACGTGCCAATGAGCTATGGTGTGTGACTGACTGTCAAATGGATTTCCCATTGTAGATTCCCCAGAGGGAAGGTGGAGCGAGGCCTCTTTAAGTACCCTAGCCTCTTAGGCTCTTATCGCTTGGTGACAGGAAATATAACAACGAGTCCTCCAAATTAGTCCATCACAATAGGCTAAGGGTAGATGGCCATATAGGTGCCTTCACAGCTTTTCCTTCTAGGAAGGTAGTGATGAAGAAAGACACCAAACCATTACCTAGCCTCAAGATGCCCTTGATTAAACCCCATTTATTTCCACTATAGACACGGTCAATTAGAACATAAATCTAAACATTACAAGACAATATTTCGGGGCCGATTCTTATCCCCAGTGGAGTCGCCAGACTGTGGGACACAGGATCTGGGCGACGCATGCTGTCCCGGGCTCGCGGTCCCGGTTGGGAGTACGGAGTAGCCACGGGGGACTAAACCGAAGAATAATGGAGTCGCCACCCGATGTGAACCGGGAAAATGAGATTTAAGGCCGCACTCACCCCTCGCAAGGGAAGACCTCAAACCGTTGGGTTCGGAATGGTCCCTTACTTATGCCACTTGTAATGAAAGGATTTGTGTAATAATTTAATCAGGCCTAAGTAACACTTATTTCCAAGAGTATCATGCTTCTAAATCCACATGCATGAAATTAATCATTGTTTTGGACAAAATGACCCATAGCGTCACTATTTGCACAGATCATTGTGTTGTTGTAGCAAATTAACTATGTAACAAGGAAATTGCACTCTCTTCATTGTGATTAGATCACCTTAGATATATAAATGAAGAGAGGTCCCTATGATTAGTTCCTGGATTGAGAATGATGAGACAGTATCAGTCCACGAAGGATTAATCATTAAATATCCCTAGCCGTAGTATTATCGAGACTGGACATCGATAATGCGGAATAGGCTAGTATTGCACTTGTGCGCGTTGTGAGGGCACAACGGCATAGTTCTCATATATATAAGTATTGGATACTTGTGCAAGTGCGATAGGAGGTCGTGTTTCACCGATGGTACGGGAAACAGCTTCGCTCTGGATAGACCCTTCGGAATCCCATTGGTATTATGACTAGGTGTCTATGGGAGGCCGAAATCAAGGTAGGTGTGTATAGTCTTAACCTGAGACTTACATCGCTAATACTTACGACAATCGGTAAACTTTGGTTTTGGTGGTGGGGGATCTTAACTGGTTCTGTGTTCACCTCTTCTGGGTTTATCAGGAATCGTAGTGTATTGGATGTGATGTCAGATGGAAGTGTCACTCCAGTCATAATGGAGATGATGTCACGCAGGATACGGTATTAGGGCTCTTAAGTGATGCGCATCCAATCGTGATATTATGACCAGGTCATGAATATCCGATTATAGAGACTAGTTACCAGACATCCGATATGTGTTTCGGACGGGGCAGACACTTATCCAGCCCCAGCCCTAGCACGTGATTATCCGATACTGGGCCATATGCACAATACAATTGTATACTACGCTTGATACAGATCTAGATATTCTTTGATGAATGTCCGGAGAACCTGGGAAGACTGGTGCTTTGCTAGGAGTCAACCTTGTCTCGTATTCGGTAGAACGTAGTACTTGGTACGTACGTGATTCGGATACTCCGACGACCGTATTTACTGCCAGATTATCCGGGGATCTCATGGGTCGCTTCCCGATAATCCACCGATGACGCACAACTCGCACTCTTGAATAATCTGGGATTATAATAGAAGAGAGAGAAAATTAATCTAGGATTAATAACGGAGATATTTTATCCGGGATAAAATGTCGTCTAAAAAGAGAGAGAACGATTAATTTGGAATTAATCGATGAATTAATATATTCGATATATTAAACGAAATTAGATTTCGACGCGGAATTAAAATTAGATTTTAATTCGGGCAAACGAGTTAATTCAGATTAATTCGTTAGCGACGTAAATAATAATTTCGCCAGGCGTAATTATTTATTTAAATTCGATTGAATTAACGTCGCGACGTAAGCTCGGTATTTCGGAAATATCGAACCCGAACGCGTGAGTGCACGTGGGCCCACTTTCATTTGGAAACGTGTGGGGCCCACATGACACATGTCATTCTAATGCTTTGCATGTAGATAGTGTACAATGCACTCAATGTTATTGCATGGAAATTGAGTGTTTGACACTCTAAGCTATTGCATTTGTAGTGGCATAAATTTATTATTAATTTAATAAATTATGGCATAAATATAAATTGATTTTTGGTAAATCATTTTAATTAACATAACACATTTTTCTCTCAAAATTTCTCTCTTCTCTCACGGTAATGGTGGCCATTCTTCACTGGTTTTGAACCAGTTTGGGCGTGAGTTTAGGGGAGCAAGAGTTGGGTTTTCATGGTGAAAACCGCAAGTGCTAGCACACTACGAGTCTTGCGAAGGTGGTAGGGAGGTTCCCCCATGAGACGGGATCCATCCGACGAAGATTGGAGCTCCGTTTCTTCCACCCAATTTTCTGTTTTGCAGGGCAGTGGACTGCTGCAGTGAGCTTACAAAGGCAGTGCGTTTTTGGGCTTGAATCGTCTCCAAATCGACTCTACCGATCAATGTGAGTATTCCGCTACCTCCGTTGATGTGTTCACACATAATTTCATGTCTTTTTGATCTTGGGACCTTATAGAAAACCAACAATGGCATCAAGAGCTTATGTTGCAAGCATGAAATTTGTAGGGTTTAAATTTGGGTAAATGTTTGTTGAGCATGATTTGAATGAATTGTTTGTTTGAGTATGCTTATAACATGTTTAAATTCATTTTGGTTGGACTAATTTGATGAAAAATGATTTGGAATTATTTTCCCCAAATTATATGCCTTGGCCGAATGCAAAATTGATTTTGAATCATTGGAATTTTGTTGATTTTAATTCATTGGATGAGTTAAAATCATGTAGGATGATGTTAATTTAATGTCAATTGGATTGTACTTTGAATTGAACATAAACCCTAAATTCCATGTGTTGGCCGAATTGGATATGCCCTAGTGTTGTCTTGGAAATTTTTGATTTTGATAATTGGATGTATTGAAATCATTCGGGATATGTATTTAATGTCGATTGCGGATTAATTGGATTGAAACCGAATTGGACATGAAATCACTCCCTTGGCCGAGAGCATGAAAGCATGTAAATGGGTTTGATTTTTCATTATGTGTGTTTGACATGTAATAATGAATTAAGCATGATTAATTGGACTAATTGGTGCTTCGGAAATATCGATTTAGTCGATTAATCATATAATGCACTTTTGGTAATTAAATTGTGAAAATTGGATTTTGGATTTAATTAATTGGGCCTAATTTTGGAAATTAGAATTTAATGTTGTAATTGGGCCTTTTGGGCTTGATTTATCAAGTTTGGTTTAGGCCAAGTGGATTGGATCCAATTGGGCCCAAAACCTTAACCATAAAGCCCAATTGTGACTAATGAACCTTTAATGTTCAATTGGGCCTAATGGGCCAAGATTGATTTATGGGCTTATGGGGTAAATCCCGGATTGGACTTTGGTTATCGGTTTGACCCGAGTTGACCAAAAGTCCACGCCTTAAGAAATCAATCAAAAGCCCATTGGACTTTATTGAATTGACGTTGGACGTTAATCGGTCTTTGAGACGCGTTACGATTAGATTTGGAATTTAAATCGTAAAAGGTTTATTAAATAAAAGTGTAATATTTAATTTTGAATTGAATAGTGAATTAGTATTAAATACATGTTAAATTAGATTTAATGATGTAGTTTAATTTAATTCATGAATTCGTACTTTGAGTACTTATTCGCAAAAACGAGTTTGACTCGAACAAAATCAAATCGTTGTTTGAACATTGGATGATCACTTAATTATCAGATTAATTAATTTGATTAGATTGATTGATAGCATGCTTGTGTGTGTGAATACGTGGTTGTGTTGAATGAATAATGTATATCGGATGGATACTAGTCGGGTGGGCAATTTTAGAAATTGTTGTAATAAATTCGATTTATTAAATTGGACCTGCGTGTCCAGCCTTATCACCTTCTTTCTCTTTGTATTCTCTTTCACCTATTCCCCTCTATGTATATGAGGTTTCTTTAGAAGTGTAGTGTAACGGGTAGAAGTAGTACAAGTGCTAGCTTGAGTGAGAAAGGGAGAGATTTGATCTAGGATCAATGTGTTAAGTATCCATCCGCATATCATTATTATTTTATTTCATACTCGCTTTATTATGTATTTAGAATGCATGTTTAAGGGTGTATGATGATGAGACCTAACAAAGATAATTAAATTGGTAGCCAATTTGCACGCGAAAAACCCTCGTTCTATATTAAGCAAATATCCTTCCATTGAATGATTCTTGTTCAAGATCCGAAGTTGGCATTGGTTTTTATTGACCAAAGTCAAGACCTTTGTCAATCAAGGATGTACTTGAATCATGAGAGTTTTGTTGCATATCGGTGTCTTGTCCAAATCGTGATTTTTATTGACCAAAGTCAGATCACTTTTTGTCCAATGACATTGATTACGAAACTTTCCTCGTCAATGGGTCCTGCTTAACTGGAATCATTAGGTTTGTGTTTGGCCAAAGCCAAGGCCTAAATGATTCGGAGGATATGGTTAGGAAAATGTAATGGTTACATTGACATTATACATATGTTTCGGACTTGGATGTCCACCTAACCGGATCTAGGAATTGGATGAGATCCAATTGATCTGAGAGATCTACCTAGTTAAATAGCATACAGCTTTTTATTGGCCAAAGTCAAGGTTGTGTGTTATTTAACGGGATCCTAGCCCACTAGGAAACACGGTTTCCCGAGTACTCCACAGAGGGTTAGAGGCTCGACGAAAAATAGTGGGAGGCAAGTATTGAATTTGCAACATTCGTTCAATTACTCGCTAAACACGCTCATTTCATTTTTTACTCGTCATATTAATTAAAAGTATTAGTTGGACTAATATTTTATGTTGTTTTAAATTATATATATAGTTGGACTATATACAAACTCATTCAATATATAGTTGATTTTATAATTGGATTATAGTAATCAATATAATTGAATTAATGATAGTTGATTTTATAATGGGATTATAGTAATCAATATTAAAATTATAGTTGATTAAATAATTGGATTATTGTAATCATTATAATAAATAGTACCTTAATAATTGATTAAATAGTTGGACTATTAAAATCAAGTAAAGAATTGAAAAGGTTGATATTTAAAATATATAATCCTTGGATTAAATGTTTAAATGATTTAATTTTCATTGGGAATTAATAATAGGTTAATTTATTTGATAAAATAACTTATTATTACTAAGCCCATAATTAAGCAAATAGTAGAGCATAAAGTCTTTGGAAGATTTATGTGATGATGACTTTAGTGCTTAATTAATATACTACAATAAATCTATCTTTAGATTTAAAAGTATTAAAATTGCAATTAATAATTCTTGGAGAATTAATTGACTATTCTAGTGGAGAAAAGTCAAAGTTTGCAATTGGGCATGTAGCACAAGGTGCACATCATTTCGATATTCTAAACCCAAGGCTTGGCCAAAGGTTTGTGAAATATTGAAAAGTAATTACATATCCTAAAGTGACTACCATTTGGATATGGAAGACACGAAGGAATTAAAGATAGGGAGAGGCTCTAACTTTAAAAATATTTGTCAAGTTATGTTACTACTAGTATTAAAAATTGGATTTTAAATACTTAGTGTGGTACATAATACATATATGTATTGACGTTCAGAATCCGCTGTGAGCTGGATACTGGCTTCAAGCCGAGATTTCTCTGCGAATTGGAAACGGGACGAAAGTCGCTGTTTCGACCGTAGATACCTAAATTTAGGAACTACCATTTGGGTATGTACTTAAATTAGGAATGTTATAATGTAACTAGTTAGACTAGAGACATTATCTCTATATCAGTGTTTAATCCGATGCGGATAAAACCTTTATATTCTAAACGCTAAAGTGTTTCATTATATAAAGATGATACTGAGACAAATACATTAGATGTAAATAACATAATTTATATTTTGAATATAAATAAAATCTCAAACATATAAAATGACAAATAAATAGCTCAAATTGATTTGATCATAGAGACTTATTTGTGGCATTGTTGTCAGGGACACAATTAAACAAGACTCGTATATCCACACTTTTGAAGAGTGGGTACTAGGACTGATTTGACTATTCAAATAAGGTCTACGAATCTAGTTTACTAGGTAAAAGTACCTAAAATACTATTTACTAGGTAATAGTGTAAAGGCCACCGATCTGTAACCCTATTCATGGTGAAGTAAGTGGGCCCATATCTAGCTTGGCTAGATGTGTACATGAATATTTCGTGACCTTAACGGATGTGGCATCACGTTATGGTTATGTGTTTCTTTTGAAGAAACACAATACGAAACTTTGAGTTTCGACACGAAGTAGAAAACAGATCGGCTATAGTATTATGCCGCCACGGTAAACCGTAATGGAAAATACTTAAGCAGTAAGTTTGATACATACATGAAAGAATACGTATTCTTTCAGATAAGGACATGATAAGGTTTATCACAAGTCGCTCAGAGCTACTATCTCCTTCAACCGGATATGTATTAACAGTGCAAAACTTATTAGAATAAGGTTCCATATAAATCTGTTTGACAGATATCATATAGGATATGAACAGGGAAGAAACGGGGTTTCTCATTCCTGATAATTTGGGTATGCCAGACATAGCGTTTGGATGATACCAAACTAAAGACCCAAATTGGATAAGTGCCAATATAGGTTATCCTAAGGGAAACCTTAAGTATAGTACTTATAAATCCCACATGAGAACAATGTAATTGTTGCTCACCATGCGGTTTTCCTGAGAGGAATACCGATATGAGTGGTCAGTGGGAGGATAGTGATACTCGATGAAAATCGGAGTAATACCGTTCCAGGCACGAAGTCCTTAATGGAACACAAATAGTTCATCTATGATGAAACTATACCATTAATCTTCAAATACACAAGAACCTAGTAGATCGGATAGAGTCAGAAAACAACCTAGGGTATGGGTTTCTGATCTAACCTCATAAAGATGTCAATCTTATGGAGGTGTACCATCCGACTACGTTATGAGGAAGTGATACGAGGTATCGACTCCCTGTTATGGCAAAGTGCCATGAATCCGAAATGGATTCCATGTATAACCAACTATTTTGGATACTAGTTGTTGTACCACAAGGCATTGTGCCTATGGTACATTTAACGTCTTCAAGGAAGACATACATGGATGGCAACATACCAACGTGCAAAGCTAAGCTTTTGACGGAAAGGTATCGTTATCAACATTATGTTAATAACGGTTCAACCTTTTACCTGTTGCCATGGTAAATCCATTTTGAAAATGCTTGAAAATAACTATATATTTCATTTATGAAATATGTCAGTTATAGATCAAAATCGCTTTCCTGAAAAGGAAACCTTTTGGAGGATGTTTACACATCCTGACGATTTTGTATAACCGACAAACAAGGTTTGCGGGTTATTCGATCCATGTTTGGATTGATGCAAGCATATGGTTCTTGGAACTGTCGTTTTTGAAATAATCATAATAGTTTATGATTTGACTCAAAACGAAATAATTCTTGTGTATATAAGGAGGTTAGTGGGAGAGCGCACTGACAGTGAAATTCCCATAAAGCTATTGTCGAAAGCTTGGCTTTCATAGAAATTCTCCGTAGAATTCTGGGAGTAACAACCTTTATTCAAGGAATAAAGATCTACTGGGATAGATTTGGAGTTGTTAACACTCTCTGGGAAATTGTACATTTAAAATGTACTTGTATTGGTGTCTCATACGCTTCAAGCATATGGAGTCACAATCAGGTCAATCCAAGTGACAGTCACTGGATTGAAATTAAGAACATCTGTTAGTATCTCTGAGAACTGAAGATGCTATCTTAAACTAGGGAGGGAGAACTTGAAGTGACTGGGATCACTGCAGCAAGTTTCCAAACGATTAAATACTGCGGTACTATAAAGTTTGAAAACGGGACAGTGAGCTGGAAATCTTCCAAGCAAGATAACTGTTACCGAATAAACAACAAATGCGGATTATTGCTGCAGCTGAGGCAGCAAAAGAAGCCTTTGGATCGATAATAAATCTAATTAGATTAGATATAGTTCTGTTAGCAGCTGAGCTAGGCGTCAGCACAGGCTAAGGAATTAAAGGTCTCATCGACGATCCAGATATATACTTCTATATCATCTGATTCGTTCGGATCATACATCGTGGCGATGTGATGATCGTATAAATCGCGTCAAACGATAATCGAACAAATCCGCTGACGAAAACCTTTCCTCAGCAATTTGAGCGAACCGTACATAGTTCAGGTGTAGGACACTTGAGTGACTCGCAATGTGCCAAGTGGGAGATTGTTGGACAAAATGACCCATAGCGTCACTATTTGCACAGATCATTGTGTTGTTGTAGCAAATTAACTATGTAACAAGGAAATTGCACTCTCGTCATTTGTGATTAGATCACCTTAGATATATAAATGAAGAGAGGTCCCTATGATTAGTTCCTGGATTGAGATGATATGAGACAGTATCAGTCCACGAAGGATTAATCATTAAATATCCCTAGCCATAGTATTATCGAGACTGGACATCGATAATGCGGAATAGGCTAGTATTGCACTTGTGCGCGTTGTGAGGGCACAACGGCATAGTTCTCATATATATAAGTATTGGATACTTGTGCAAGTGCGATAGGAGGTCGTGTTTCACCGATGGTACGGGAAACAGCTTCGCTCTGGATAGACCCTTCGGAATCCCATTGGTATTATGACTAGGTGTCTATGGGAGGCCGAAATCAAGGTAGGTGTGTATAGTCTTAACCTGAGACTTACATCGCTAATACTTACGACAATCGGTAAACTTTGTTTTGGTGGTGGGGGATCTTAACTGGTTCTGTGTTCACCTCTTCTGGGTTTATCAGGAATCGTAGTGTATTGGATGTGATGTCGAGATGGAAGTGTCACTCCAGTCATAATGGAGATGATGTCACGCAGGATACGGTATTAGGCTCTTAAAGTGATGCGCATCCAATCGTGATATTATGACCAGGTCATGAATATCCGATTATAGAGACTAGTTACCAGACATCCGATATGTGTTTCGGACGGGGCAGACACTTATCCAGCCCCAGCCCTAGCACGTGATTATAAGATACTGGGCCAATATGCACAATACAATTGTATACTACGCTTGATACAGATCTAGATATTCTTTGATGAATATGTCCGGAGAACCTGGGAAGACTTGGTGCTTTGCTAGGAGTCAACCTTGTCTCGTAAATCGGTAGAACGTAGTACTTGGTACGTACGTGATTCGGATACTCCGACGACCGTATTTACTGCCAGATTATCCGGGGATCTCATGGGTCGCTTCCCGATAATCCACCGATGACGCACAACTCGCACTCTTGAATAATCTGGGATTATAATAGAAGAGAGAGAAAATTAATCTAGGATTAATAACGGAGATATTTTATCCGGGATAAAATGTCGTCTAAAGAGAGAGAGAACGATTAATTTGGAATTAATCGATGAATTAATATATTTGATATATTAAACGAAATTAGATTTCGACGCGGAATTAAAATTAGATTTTAATTCGGGCAAACGAGTTAATTCAGAATTAATTCGTTAGCGACGTAAATAATAATTTCGCCAGGCGTAATTATTTATTTAAATTCGATTGAATTAACGTCGCGACGTAAGCTCGGTATTTCGGAAATATCGAACCCGAACGCGTGAGTGCACGTGGGCCCACTTTCATTTGGAAACGTGTGGGGCCCACATGACACATGTCATTCTAATGCTTTGCATGTAGATAGTGTACAATGCACTCAATGTTATTGCATGGAAATTGAGTGTTTGACACTCTAAGCTATTGCATGTGTAGTGTCATAAATTTATTATTAATTTAATAAATTATGGCATAAATATAAATTGATTTTTGGTAAATCATTTTAATTAACATAACACATTTTTCTCTCAAATTTCTCTCTTCTTCTCACGGTAATGGTGGCCATTTCTTCACTGGTTTTGAACCAGTTTGGGCGTGAGTTTAGGGGAGCAAGAGTTGTTTTTCATGGTGAAAACCGCAAGTGCTAGCACACTACGAGTCTTGCGAAGGTGGTAGGGAGGTTCCCCATGAGACGGAATCCATCCGACGAAGATTGGAGCACCGTTTCTTCACCCAATTTTCTGTTTTGCAGGGCAGTGGACTGCTGCAGTGAGCTTACAAAGGCAGTGCGTTTTTGGGCTTGAATCGTCTCCAAATCGACTCTACCGATCAATGTGAGTATTCCGCTACCTCCGTTGATGTGTTCACACATAATTTCATGTCTTGTTTGATCTTGGGACCTTATAGAAAACCAACAATCATAACAACATGCAACATCACATGTCAATCTCATGAACATTTCTCAATCATATGATAGGGAAAACTAAGAACAACCTAATCATGCTTGAGTAATATCTCATGAATATATTAACCAAATAACATGCTAACAGCCTAATCATGCTAATATCATCCCAAGAACACATCGAATGGATAAATGCAGGAATACAAATAATATGATTGGCTACATAATGCAAGGAAGATCACCCAAAAGGCAATTGTGCATGAAATATGATGAGACAAGACTTAGTTCAGTGTGTGCGCGTTCGTGTAGCGTTCGTAAATACGTTCGAACGGTAACAGAAGGTTCGCGTTCGTGTAGCGTTTGATAATGCGTTCGAACGGTAACCAGACCTGATGATACAAAATGCATGCGCGTTTGAGTAGCGTTTGTAAAACGCGTTCGAACGGGAAACAGAAGGTTCGCGTTCGTATAGCGTTCGATAATGTGTTCGAACGGATCCAGACCTGATGAAACAAAATGCATGCGCGTTCGAGTAGCGTTTGTAAAACGTGTTCGAACGGGAAACAGAAAGTTCGCGTTCGTATAGCGTTCGATAACGCATTCGAACAGGAACAGACCTGATGCACAAAATGTGACGCAATACATACATAAAAAGAAAATAGCGAAATACGAGGCGTGGTGAAGCATCGTGGCGAAGGATTTTAACCTCTTCAATTAGAGGACCTTTCATCGCACTTACTAAGCCCATGCGCTTATCTCAATGCATATAAAAATAAAGACAATAACCTTAGACTTCATATACCCGATTGAACACATCTTACATTCAACCGAATATACGTTAATCGGGCGCGGCAAAGCATCATGGTAAAGGATTTTAACCTCTTCAATTAGAGGACCTTTCATTGCACTTACTAAGCCCATGCGCTCGATCACATCATGCATACAAAAATAAAGACAATCATATCAAACTTAGTATATCCGATTGAACATATCTTATATCCAACCGAACACACATCAACCGGCGCGGCAAAGCATTGTGGTAAAGGATTTTAACCCCTCCAAATAGAGGACCTTTCATCGCACTTACTAAGCCCATGCACTCGATTGAATCATGCATACAAAAGTAACATGCAGAATTCAAATAACGAAAAATAAATAAACCGAAGCAACATAAAACAAAAGAGTGTGCCGTTTACTCAAGTGGTACGTGGAGTTGTATCCCGAGTACAGATCATACTACCGTCCATTCAGAATCGGCTATGAAATTTATGTCCAGGTTTCCATCCTATATACCACAAGAGGCGACACATTTTCCATTTCATTCAATCCACAACATGCATCCACAAATGACTCTCATGCGAATAGAATTCAATAAACAATCAAAAGACGAATATAAACTAATGAGAAAAGTGCCCTCAGGTCTAACCTTTTAATCACCTCTCGGATGTACGGTACACGATCGTCGGAAGGGTGGATGCTCCGCAACTCTTCCGTTCACTGGTTCACTGCTCTCGTTCGTTGTCTTACTGTTTTGAGTCGTCGTTCTCCATCTTTTGCTGCTGTTTTTACTGTATTTCGCTGCTCTTCCGGTGACGTTTTCTGGTCACTATGTTGCTGAATTAGGCTACTGTTCTTGGGTGTCTTTAAGGGCTAAAGGGCTGCGATTTTTTGAGGTTAGGGGCTGTGATTTTCAGTTATGGAGAGTGTTTAGGGGGAGTGTTGTTTTCGATGGAAGGGAGGAGGAGGAGAGGAAAATTCTAGGTTGTTTCTTGAGTATATTAGGTGTGAATGGATAGGCTTTTTTTTTCTTTATGTGAATATGTGTGAATGAGCTAGCCTCGAGGAGGGTAGTGAATGGTTCTTTTTATAGGCAAAGGCTAGGGTTTCTAGGTAAGGAAGGGAATCAAGTAAATAAGGGAGATATTTTGATTGGTTTATGAAAGGAAAGAATCTTGTGTAATTGGTGGGTGAATATCTTAATTAGGGAGTTAAAATATTTGATTGATTTTAATGTTTATTTTAATTTGGTATGTGATTTTTTAGATTTGTTTTGATTTCACCATGTGTTAAATATGTGTTTTAAGTGGGCTTGGGCATGTGGGCCAAGGCTTGGGCGAATTGGGCTTGATGTGGGGCTAGCAGCAAAACCAGAATTACCGACACCGTTCGAATGCCTCTTCGAACGCGGCACGAATGCCCGCAATCTGTTTGGCGTTCGAACATATACACGAACGCAGCACGAACGAAAACAGTGAACCTTGTTTATTCTGAATTTCCCCTTCCGATGACCGTTTTCCGTGACCTCCGTGACTTAAAAGGTAGTGTCTCCAAATGAGACTCATCATATGGACTTATATGCAAAAATGCAATGCCTAAAGGAATATTCATGTGATGAGAACTTTAGTGCTCAATCCTTTATGCTTAAAGTAATGACACTTTAATTTCATCGTCAAAATTAAGGATTAGATCATTGTACCATGATGATGAAATTAAAGATTTTCATAGATCTATTGTAAGATCTTAGAAGTACAAATTGCAAAAGGAAGCTCTTTAGCTCGTGTATGTCATAGGGTACATCTGTCGAGCACTAGGTGTCACGGATGATTGCTGACATCGATCAGCTAGGTAAGATGGGCATTACCTACGTGGCTGAGACTATCAAAGATTTGATCTTATAGTCTCTACCCGAAAGCTGGGGCAGGTTCATTATGAACCAAGAGTAAACTCTTGGAGAGTTGATGGCTATGCTCAAGGAGGCAGAGCCAGAGCTTCTAAAATGGGCAAAGGCAAAATCATCACAGTCTTCTAGGAAGAAAAATGACATATCCCAAGATGTCTACCTAAATTATAGCAAACGGGGCCACTAGAAGCGTGACTGCCATATGTACAAGGCAGACATTAAGGAAATGAAGTGGGGCAAGGCTCCGGCTTCAAGTATGTTTGTCATAAATATGTTCACTATTAGTTTCAAAATTGGATTTTTGATACTAGATGTGGTACATATGTAGGATAATCTAATCCATGTCCCAAGATCAAAAGAACAAGCAAAACATATAAATGAATGAACAATATTGAAGTATGGCGGAATCATACTCACAAAGATCGGAATGCGGATGCGTTGATGAAATGAAAAATTTCTCCTTTGTGCAGTGAGGGTTTCGGCCAAGGTGATTGGGAAGCTCCAAGCTTTCTTTGATCCTTCCAAGCTCTAAGATGAGTTTCCCATAACACCTTTGTATGATCCCTTGAAGGTGCTAGCCTTGAATGTGATTTAATGTTCCAAACAATCACTAAATCTTCAAGCTTTTGCAACAAAAACCTGAAAATGGAGAGCTGTGAAACTGTGACAGTTTCGGTCAAGAGGAGAAGAGAAAAAGTGATGATTTTTGCTTTCACAAAATCAATTT
>SKCR01046612.1:0-41827 GCA_019454045.1 Zanthoxylum bungeanum
AATAAAGCTAGTTCTTCTGCTTATATTGTTGAGTACTCTAATTTATGGCATGGTAGATTAGGACATGTTAATTTTAATTCCTTGCGAAAATTAATTAACATGAATCATATTCCAATTTTAAAATGATAACAGACATAAGTGTAATACTTGTGTTGAGGCAAAACTAACTAGACCATCCTTTCATATTATTCAAAGAAACTTTGAACCACTTGATCTAATTCATACCGATGTATGTGATTTTAATTCAATACAATCGAGAGGCGGGGTAATAAATATTTTATTACATTTATTGATGATTGCACGATATTTTGCTATGTGTATTTGATGAAAAGTAAGGACGAAGCTATAGAGAAATTTGTTCTCTATAAGAATGAAGTTGAGAACCAACTGAATAAAAGAATTAAGGAGTTAAGAAGTGATCGTGGTGGTGAGTATGTTTTTCCTTTTGAATCATTTTGTGAACAAAATGGAATCATACATCAAACCACAGCTCCTTATTCACCTCAATCCAATGGGATTGCAGAACGGAAGAATCGTACCTTGAAAGAGATGATGAACGCTATGTTAATCAGCTCTAGCTTACCTCCGAATATGTGGGGAGAAGCTGTCTTATCAGCTAATTACCTTTTAAATAAGGTACCACGGAAAGAAAGAAGCGGGGAAACCTCCTTATGAAATTTGGAAAGGAAGAGTACCTTCCTATAAATTTCTACGAGTGTGGGGGAGTCTTGCCAAAGTAGTCATTCCTCCACCTAAGAATGTGAAGATAGGACCAAAAACTGTTGATTGTATTTTCATAGGATATGCACATAACAGTAATGCTTATCGATTTCTTGTGCATGAGTCTAATATACAGATATTCACAAAAATATGATAAGGAGTCGAGGAATGCATCCTTTTTCGAATACGTTTTTCCTTGTAAAACAAATTCGAATTCAAATGTGCACAAACGGGCACATGAGGCTATCATTGAAGATAGTCAGGACAAGAACACATGAATGTTGCAGAGGATCAACAAGATGTGAACTTGAACCAAGACATAGCAAAAGAGCTAGAACGGAAAAATCATTTGGTCCAGATTTTCTGACATTTTTGCTAGAAAATGATCCCCAAAGCTATAACGAAGCTGTAAGGTCAGCTGATGGTGCTTTGTGGAAAGATGCCATCAATAGTGAAATTGAATCTATCTTACAGAATCACACCTGGGAGTTAGTAGATCTTCCTCCAGGGTGTAAACCTTTGGGGTCCAAGTGGATTTTCAAAAAGAAAATGAAGGCAGATGGATCAATTGACAAGTACAAAGCAAGACTTGTCATTAAAGGCTACAGACAACGTGAAGGTCTTGATTATTTTGATACTTACTCTCCTGTAACGAGAATAAATTCCATAAGGGTGATACTAGCGATTGCAGCTTTGCGCAATCTTGAGGTACAACAGATGGATGTGAAAACAACCTTTCTGAATGAAGATTTAGATGAAGAAATCTATATGGAACAACCTGAAGGATTTATAGCTCCAGGACAAGAAAAGAAAGTCTGTAAGTTAGTTAAATCCTTGTATGGATTGAAACAAGCTCTGAAACAGTGGCATAAAAAGTTTGATGACACCATGCTGACAAATGGTTTCAAAATCAATGAATGTGATAAATGTATCTATGTCAGAGAGACAGAAGTGTCTATGTCATTTTATGTCTCTACGTTGATGACATATTGATTGTCGGGAGTAATGTTAAAATGGTGAAATCTACCAATAATATGCTGAAATCTAAGTTTGACATGAAAGACATGGGTCTAGCAGATGTCATTCTGGGAATAAAGATCTCGAGAAGTCCAGATGGACTTATTTTTGATCAGTTGCACTATGTGGATAAAATTCTTGGTAAATTCAACAATGATGATTCTGATATGGCTAGAACTCCTTTAGACGTGAGTCTACATCTATCGAAGAATAGGGGAGAAAGTATATCTCAAGTAGAATACTCTAGAGTGATTGGGAGTCTGATGTATTTATCGAGTTGTACAATGCCTGATATAGCCTGTACAGTAAACAAGCTCAGCAGATATACGAGTAATCTAGGGGTTGATCACTGGAAGGCAATAGTAAGAATACTCAGGTATTTACGTTTTACTCGTAATTATGGGTTGCACTATCATAGATATCCAGCCGTAATCGAAGGATACAATTATGTAAACTGGATATATGATATGAAAGACTCAAAGTCTACCAGTGGCTATGTGTTTACACTAGCAGGTGCAACTATATCATGGAAATCCTTCAAACAGACTGTGATAGTCAGATCTACAATGGAATCAGAATTCATTGCATTAGATAAGTGTACAGAAGAAGCAGAATGGCTACGAAATTTTCTAGAGGATATTCCAAGTTGGCCTAAGCCAGTGCCAGCAATTTGCATTCATTGCGATAGTCAATCTACAATTGGAAGGGCACATAACAATATGTATAATGGTAAGTCTAGACATATTCGTCGTAGACACAATACCGTTAGACAATTACTATCTACTGGAGTTATTTCGATTGACTATGTAAAGTCAAAGGATAACATTGCGGATCCGCTAACCAAAGGGTTAATCAGAGAGTTAGTTGTGAAATCATCGAGGGGAATGAGACTAAAGCCCATTAGATAAATGTTTATTACGAAGGAAAACTCAACCTTGTTGACTGGAGATCCCAAGATCTAGGTTCAATGGGACAACCTACTCGTTAAAGACATAATTGGTTCACTGTGGGGGTTACCCTCTAGTCCATTCCTATGGTGAAATGAAACAGTGATGCTCGAATGGATATAGGTTAAGAAAAGGCTTTTAATGATTCTTATGCGTCGGGAATCCGAGCAGAGTATTACGAGATACTCTTAAATAAGAAATCACCTATGTGAGAGAGAAGTGGAGCCGCTTCGAAGAGAATTGTACAAGGCTCAATTCTTAGAAACTCTTGCAGAACCAGGTAGATGTTCATGGCCAAAATGAACATAATAAATGAGAACTAAGATGTGTTAGGTAAAATATCTGTGTGATATATGTTTTCCATTACATGAACTGCAGTACAGTTCAATGACATCGCGTCCACTGTCAGCCAGTAAGTAAATGAGATATATTTTCACAAGGGAAGGTTCAAAGGCTGAGGCCTACCTATCCTATGCAGGTGTTGAACCGTTGAACTCTTCAAGGTCAAAATAAAATGTTTCTATAAAATAATTTTATTTGACGGTTTTTCGCCAATTTCATTCATGTGGGGGATTGTTGGAAAATGTTCACAAGTAAGCATTTTGTGGTATAATTTTAAGCATGGTCCACTTCGTGTTAGTGGGTGTTTTTGAGTGATTCGGATACTCCTCCGTGAGTAGTTCGGAATGGTATATTCATATGCTTAAAATGATTCTTGGGTGAATGAGAAATTGTTGCTCAAAGTTCACCCATTGGTGTTGGAAAATAAAGAGAAATTAGCTTGTCCCACATGTGAAAGCTAATAAAGGAAAAGTGTGCTTATATATGATTACTCATATGTAGATGGGTAAGTGTTATAAGGATATAGGCTCTCTCTACGTGCGCGCGCGCAGGGGGTGCAAATCAAAATTCGATCAGGCCTGACTCGTGTGCACCCGCGCGTCCTGCGTACACGAATGCCAGACCAAATTGTGCGGGCCCGGCCCAGCCAATTTTTGCAAGTCTCTTTATTTTTTCCAAGCCTTTTTGAAGTTCCATAACATTTAAATTAATTTTATTAATTAACTTGATGGTTACTACAAATGAAAGGCCTCCCACTAATATGATTTAATTGGCATATTTATTTTTCTTCTATAAAAGGCAGTGATTGTTTTCGTTTTAACTAGACAATTTTCAAAAAGGAAAAAAACGCATTCTTCCATTTTCTTTGTCTTTTTGTTGAGATAATTGAAACACTTTGTGGTTCGTTGAAAACAAGTTTGGCGGTGCCCATACTTGTTTGTTTCCGTTGCATCCTGGGAAACAAACGTCTCACGTTCTACTGCACCTTCGGTAGGTGACAGATTTGTTTTAAGGAGATTGTTGTCACATCAACAAGCCTCAGAATACTGAAGCTTTCGGTCTGACTATGTTTGGTTGATCGGGTCTGACTTGGTTACTGGATCGTCAGGGGCTGATTTCAAGGTCTGAAGCACCTTCCTCATCAGGGTCAGCTCATCAGGGTACGCTCTTCAGGGTCTGCTCACCAGGGTCTAACTCTGCTCGTTAGGGTCTGCTCGTGTGGGTCTGCTCATCAGGGTCTGACTCTACTTGTCAGGGTCTGCTCGTGTGGGTCTGCTCGTTAGGGTCTGCTCGTGTGGGTCTGCTCGTCAGGGTCTGCTCTACTCATCAGGGTCCGTTCTGCTCATCAGGGTCTGCTCTGCTCATCATGGTCTGAATCAACTCATCAGGGTCTGAAGCATTATATCAGGGGCTGATTTTGGATTTCCTTACTACTTTAATTTTTGTGTTGTGTTTTTACTGATTGTTCAAGTACTTGTAAGAACACAATAACCGAATAAGTGTAATAACTATATTATAGGAGCACAGATTACGTGATTGAATAAATCATCCTCCATTTATTGTGGATCAAAGACTCATTCTCCTTTTCATTCTTTAAACTATGATCTTATGATCTCGTTGAATATTCCATCAACACTGAATTTTAATGCATAAAATGCAATGTAATTTTAAAAATTCAAAATATATTTTTTAAATTTGTTATTTTAGATATAACAATATAAAAAATCTAATAATAAGTACTGAGAAAATATAATTAACATTATTGAAAGAAAATGATTGCAGCCTCTAACCCATCATTGGTTCTTCTTTTATCTTCACTCTTTATATCTTACAATGTCATTCATTCATTTTAAAAACAAATGATTACGCTCTCTTTCTTCCCCATTCAATGCTTCCCCTTCCAATTTTTACTTATCACATCTTGGATTCTAGCTCAAAAGCCAAAAAGTTCATTCTCTCATAAGAAAAAGAAATAAAGAAAGAAATCAAAAGGTAACTTTAAGGATCAAAATTTAGAAGGAAACTTATCTATTATGCATGGGATTGATAAGATTTGGGCCAATCACTATGCAAATCAAAACCACATTGGTGGTTACAATAGAATGATTGTTTCTCAAATAGAGCTAGTTTTGGAATAAACGATCAAGCCAATGTCTTTTTGGTCCACATTGCCAGTTGCTTGTAACATGTTGCTACTTATATCAACTTTAATGTGCCTTATGAATAATCTAATAGGTCATTAGCATACAAATTAATTAATAATTACACTAAACCTATGTTATTTGCCTCACTGTCCTTGAAAGACTTGTAGAACCATGTATCCGAATTTTAAATCTTTTTTATTTGTTTATTATACTCGCATATTATCTTAAACCTTTTCATTTATTTGGAGTCTCTCTATAAAATTTCTTAAAAACCTTCCATTACTTGAATTAGAAAATACAAGTCTATTATTGGTTCCTAATTATTCATTTAGATTTTGGAGTTATTGATATTTTAACACTACATTACATATTGAGGCAAGTAGGGCATGTAAGGTGAAGCTTGGACAGCTTAGAATGATCTTACTTCATACAATTAATCCACACATTTGTCATGACCAACCAAATGAAAATTTGTTGACCTATTGCATGATTTCATGCACCATTCACCCAAAAATATAAATATAAATATAAATATAAAGATAAAGAGTAAGATTTGCAAAATCTGATAATTGAGTTTGAAGGGCAATTTGTTTTTACTTTTAGATTTTTTTTTTCTTTTTTAAAACATAAGAGGATAGAAAAAATCCAAATCAATTTTTTATCTTTATGTTTTTTTTAGGTTTCAAACTCGAATAACTGATCAAATAAGACAACTTGAAAATCATTCAACCAAGCGTTGGGCTGGTTTTTCTTGGGATTCTTAAAAGGATGATTCATAACCTCAGTTACATTTAATGTATTTATTATATGAGCCAAGAAAAAGAAAGCACATCCATTATGGTGTGGCACGTAGAAGCAATTTGTATGCAATTTGTGCAGCACAATGAATTGTATTTCTGCCCACAGAAATCAAATTATCTGCAGCAATCATCATCAAAATCATAACCCATTTTAGAGAAGTGCACCGATATATCTCTACTCAAGGTAAAAAATACCCCAAAGAAATCACAAAAAATATGATATTGCTGGCCTTAGAGTCACCTCCCAAATGACCAATTTTGTTAGTCTCATTTATAATTTATGTGCTTCAATAATAATTGATCAATTACCCAGTCTGTGATTTTGTGTCAGGCAAAGAAACAAGTGGGGCTCCATTAAAATATATATATGCTATCGTATTATATATAAATAATAAGGATCTCTCCCTAGAAAAAACACACGTACGATCTCTCCCTCTCTAGCTTTTTGCATATTGTTTGTATAGCAGACAAGTACTTGTTTTCTTGCGATCTAGCTTGGGAAAATTGATTGATAGGATAATCCAGACTTAAAATTTGTTAACAGCCATGGAGCCAAATTCTAGTAGCAACAACAGTATGCAGCAGCAACACAGCAGTTGCTTAGACATTGCAACAATGGAGGTTCACAAAGTTGTGGCACCACCACATAAAAGCACACTACAGAAGCTGAAAACAAGGCTCAAAGAAACCTTCTTCCCTGATGACCCTTTGCGCCAATTCAAAGGACAGCCATTGAAGAAGAAATGTATCCTTGCTGCTCAGTACATATTTCCTATCCTTGAATGGGGCCCTAACTACAGCCTCAAGCTTTTCAAATCTGATATCATTTCTGGGCTCACCATTGCCAGCTTAGCCATTCCTCAGGGTATCAGTTATGCAAACCTTGCCAATCTGCCTCCAATAGTTGGTCTCTGTGAGTACTTTTGTATCTTTGTGTCAAATTTCAATATTAAAACAAACTGTTTGATAAAAAAATTTATCTTAATTATATACTTTTTTATGTGCATATACATTTAGATTCAAGCTTTGTGCCTCCTCTTGTGTATGCTGTGCTTGGAAGCTCAAGGGATCTTGCTGTTGGGCCAGTTTCAATTGCTTCTCTTATCCTGGGATCAATGCTTAGACAAGAAGTATCTCCAACTCAAAATCCTGTTATGTTTCTTCAACTAGCTTTTACAGCTACTTTTTTTGCTGGTCTTGTCCAAGCTTCTCTAGGATTATTAAGGTGACCAAATTTCAATTTCTTTTTATTTTAATTAATTTTTTTTTTTTTGAAAATATTAAAGTTTACAAAGAAAAATATTAATATTTATTTTTTACTTTGGAACAGGCTTGGATTCATCATTGATTTTCTATCAAAGGCTACTCTTATTGGATTCATGGCTGGAGCAGCCATTATAGTCTCTCTTCAGCAACTCAAGAGCCTCTTGGGAATCACTCATTTCACCAAACAAATGGGTTTGGTTCCTGTAATGAGCTCTGTTTTCCACAGCACCAAAGAGGTAATTATTTAATTGGAAATTATATTTTTCTATTTGATAAATAATATAGATACGGTGTATCGTGAAAATTTCGAAATCATTTTATTTTTCATATGAATTAAGTATCATCTGTCACAAAAATTTTGAAATCATTCTTTTTTTTTCATGTGAAATTTCAAATTTATTCACTTTATGAGATAGAAAACAGATAATTTTTCCTCAATTAAATAGATAATTTGTATATTTTTTCACTTTATTTAGTAAAAAAGTGAATAATTTTCAAACTGCAGACGAAATATAAAATGAATTTAAAATTTTTGTGATAAATAATATTTACTCGTGGAAAATGATGATTTCTCATATTTAATTAATAATAGTAATGCATAATATAATTAAGGTCCTTAATGAATTTGTTGCATGTGAAATGTGAAAGTGCTTTTTGTTGTTAATCAATTTAGCTTGTATTGTTTTTATTATTTTTCTTTTGCAGTGGTCATGGCAAACAATTCTCATGGGGTTTTGTTTCCTTGTGTTTCTTCTTCTGACAAGACATATTGTATGTTACTCCTCCTCCTCATCTCTTTGTCTTTTTATTTTACCCATGTTTTTAAAATCATATTAGATCTATCGGTTCAATCAGTTGAACTGAGAATCGATTATGAGTCCGGTCTGATCAATAATAAAAAAATGGCTTATAAAAAAATCAATTAAACATAGAGTTCTAAGTCTATATTTTATAAAAATGAGAGAATTTAAGTTAATAAATTCTCGTAAATAAATACATAATAAAATAGTATAAAAATATTTGGTTTTTCAATCAGTGTGTATATTGTTGATTTATTGTATAGTCTGTAGACGGTTAAAATCGGCTACATCCTCCAAATATTTTACACCTAGCGTAATGTTGATAAACACAAATAGGAATTTTTATTTTTATTTTTTATTTTTATTTTTTGAAACATTGAAAATCCCGCCGTGGAATCATCCTATCCAGGCTTAAGCAGAACAAGTAAAACCCTCGATTGTTACAGACTCTTATAAGAAATATATTCTCTGAACTCGAACTAAGGACTTGACAATCAAATCATAAGTATCTTGCCACCAATGAACATCTCTTGGGGTAGAAAATTTACAATACAACAGAGGTATCACGTCATCCGTATAAAAATCCAATAAAAAATAACTAAAAAGATAGATATTAAATCATACATGTCATTTATTAATTTGTTAATGATACCACGTCATTCATGTCTATGTTACACTAAAGAATTTATCTACTTGGGACAACATGGGTTGCTGTTTAGCATTATTTCCATTAGTCAAAGGTCTGCATGTTTAACACGTGTCCTTTTATTTTAATGGTCAAGTCAAACTAAAGGTCAAGGGAGTTATTGCGAATGCACTTTCATAAGATTAATTTGATAACTTTTTAATGCAAGAAAAATTTTTGTTTAAAAATACTTTGAAGGTATTATTTAAAAAAAAAAAAAAAAAATTAGGGACGTGATTTAATGGTATAAGGTTCAAGATCTTACTTTGAGGTTCTGAGGTCGAATCTAGAGAGTATGTTTCTTGTAAGAACTTGGGATAGCTGGGGATTTTACCTACTCCGCTTAAATTCGGAAGAAGTGGTTTGGCGGCAGGGTTTCCAACGATTCCAAAAAAAATATTATTTTAAAAATATATATTTTACAGATACGTTTTCATGAGCCATTTTAAATCTCTCCTGCTAAAATCATTTAGATTATGAAATAGTACTTCTGGATTCCCCAAAAAAAATAACAATTGAAATGTCTGCTTTTGACGTGTGGAGTATGCCTAAAAATTTGAATATTAAGATGAGTTGTGTTAAATTTTTAATCAGTATATATTAATATATATTAATGTTAATGAATGATTAAAATTTAATTTTATATAAATTATTATCCAATAATCATCTATTATAATTTAATTTTAAAAAATCATTATAAAATTTTCAGCAACAAATCTAAAGCCTTATATGTGAAACTTGGAAGCATTATGGGAGAACTTATGGACTCACTGAGTCACTGTATGCCAGTTGAAAAATAGCCCGCAAGTCAGAGCCGGGATTTACTATTCTACCATTCTATGCCATTGCAACTATCTATTTCCGAAGAGAACAAAAGCCAAAAATAGCATTATTGTTAAATCAGATTGATGATTTAACTGATATTTAAAAGATTTATGGTGCGTTTACGTATTCATAATCGGAATGAGATGGAATCGGAATGAAATGGGATCAGAATGAGTTGGAATGAGAATGGTAAATCAGAATCAGAATAAGTTGTTTATTTAAATGTAGGAATCGGAATTGGAATGAACAAAAGCCAAAATTAGCAACTATCTATTTCCGATGAGAACAAAAGCCAAAATTAGCATTATTGTTAAATCAGATTGATGATTTAACTGATATTAAAAGATTTATGGTGCGTTTACGTATTCATAATCGGAATGAGATGAAATCGGAATGAAATGAGATCAGAATGAGTTGGAATGAGAATGGTAAATCAGAATCAGAATAAGTTGTTTATTTAACTGTAGGAATCGGAATTGGAATGAAGCAG
Organism: Zanthoxylum bungeanum; assembly: GCA_019454045.1. Classification (NCBI taxonomy): domain Eukaryota; kingdom Viridiplantae; phylum Streptophyta; class Magnoliopsida; order Sapindales; family Rutaceae; genus Zanthoxylum; species Zanthoxylum bungeanum. The sequence continues at coordinate 10,037 of SKCR01046612.1, forward strand.
TATTACCATTGATGTGTTTACCTTGTCCAATAATCGGAATGAATTGTTAAAAAGTTACAAAAATACCATTAGTTATAATTATATATTAATTTATTATTTTATTAATTATTAATAATTTTTGATGTATTTAATTACTCAATGTTAAATTATTATTTTATTAAAATATTAAATATTATTTTATTATTAATTATTGATTAATAATTTATTATTTATTATTTAAGTATTAATTAATTATTACTTTATTAATTAATTATTAATGTATTAAATTACTAAATATTACATTATTATTTTATTAAAAAGTTAAATATTATTTTATTATTATTTATTATTTATTATTTATAAATTAAGTATTAATTAAGTATTACTTTATTAATTAATTATTAATGTATTAAATTAAGTAAATATTAATATATTCTTTTATTAAATTATTATTTTATTAAAATAGTAAATATTATTTTTTATTAATTATTGATTAATTATTAATTATTAATACATTTTATTTATTATTTATAAATTAATATTAATTATTTATCATAGGATAATATTGTAATTTTCCATCAATAATGGGAATGAGAATCTCATTCCCATGGGGTGGTGGGAATGAGATTCTCATTTCCAATTACCAAATTTGTGGGCCCCACTCTTATTCTCATTCTCATTTTTATTCAATTTTATGAAGTAAACAACCTTAATGAAAAATGATTCTCATTCCCCCATTCTCATTACCCTCAAGTAAATACACCATTAATTGGTCACTGATTTGACTGGTTGAATCGGCAAAACCGGCTAATGTCATAAATAATTTTAATTAATTAAAAATTATAAGAAAATATTTATATTGATTTTTAATTTATTTTTTTTTAGGTTAAGAATGAGCTTGACTGAAAAAAAAAACAATCATTAAACATAGTCATTAAGCTGAAAAAAAGAAAAGACTCAGTAATTTTTCAGCTAAAGCTCAAGTGGCACTGACATTTAATTATTGAGTTGTGGGCCAAAATGGTGAGCAGGGCATGAAAAGACCAAAGCTGTTCTGGGTCTCAGCTGGAGCACCACTTGTTTCTGTCATCCTTTCCACTCTTCTGGTTTTTGCATTCAAGGCTCAACATCATGGCATCAGTGTTGTAAGTTTCTTTCTCTCACTTTTCCAATAAAAATAAAATAAGAACATCGGTTATTGTTTGTAAAGATTAACTGTTAATTAATAATGTGTTTGTGACAGATTGGAAAACTGCAAGAAGGATTAAATCCTCCTTCATGGAACATGTTGAAATTCCATGGAAGCCACATGGGACTAGTAATGAAAACAGGGCTTATTACTGGCATTATTTCCCTCACTGTATGTATACCAAACTACACTAAAGCAAATAAATGCTCTATCTGAAATTACTGTCCTTTAAACTCGTTAAAATATAAGTCCTTTATGATGTTTATCTATATCAATTTAGGTATTTCCCGATCCTACTTGAAATATGACAACTTCTCATTTTCTAATTATAATACTTAGCGGTCTACATTATACATGTCCGAACTATCTTAATTGTGATGAATGTAGGAAATTCTCTAAATACATGTATAATTATAGAGTGTCTTATTAGAAGACGTGTTTCTTGATATGTGTCATTTGAGAAAGACATAAATTGGAAGGATATGTCCCTTATAGTGAAAGCATATAACCTTTGAGTTCAAATGATATATTGGACGGTTATAACCTTTAGATGGATTACATCCTTAAACTAAAGATGCCTTTTAACATAGATAACCCTCCATGTCTATAAATAGACCCCATTGCGTTCGCTTTCAATCATTCATTTTTTCCAATCATTCAAACACTTATATAGAGAGGTTGAGTCTTCACTTTAGAAGAGAGTTTTCACCATTATTCCCTAATTCGTGTTCTTGATCCAAAGGAGTGTCCCTTAATCAAGAAGTCACAAAGTATCATGAGAGAACATTAGCCACTAAATTCGTAGAGTGCCGAGGCGGGGCTAATAAGTTCTTAAGGAAAGAGAGAAACTCAGCTTGGTGTATATTTTCTTTCTTTTACACAAAGTTCACATTTACAGGTTTGTCTAAATTCAATATTATTTTATGTTTCTACATATAAGTTCATCGGTGTTCATTGTTGTGTTTAAGAATTATGCATGTTTAAGTGAATAAAAATACATACCGCCTAAAAATCATAAGAACTTATTATCATATTTGTGTTGTTCATTCTGATTTATGCATGATTCATGCATTTATGCCTGAGAAATATTCAAAAACATGTTCAACATTAGCAAATTATACAATGGCGTTCGAACGCCTATTGAACGCGAGAAAACATGCATTGTTTCACATTTTCGTTCGAACGAGATGACGAATATTACTCGAACGTGAGCTCTCTAGAATGGTTCGTTCGAACGTGGTAGTAAACTCTACACGAGCATAAATTCTCTGGAAGGATTCGTTCAAACGGCTGAAAGAACGTGACACAAATGACAGTTTAGACATAAATTAATTTTGAAAAAAAATATTATTCACGATTTTGTTTGCATGATAAATTCACACATTTAGATTTATCAAGTATCTAGTTAATTAACTTGTTAATTGTCATTTATTGTACACAAATTTTAATTGTGAAACTTCATAATATAGACATAAGTTAATTATTAAATAATCCAATTATCACATCCATTATATTTAATATATGGTAAAGTTGCATGTGACTACGTGAATTCATGTCTTGTGTTATTAAATATTAATCATAAACTTGGTTATTATAGATTTAAAATAATATTTGTATGTTCAATTATCACAATAATTAATAAGTGATGTTAGTGATATAATATTTGTTGAGAATTAAAATGTAACACTAAAAATGAATGCCTAAGATTTTCTAATGAGAAAGTGACTAAGAAAATTCTGAAACTAATACGATAAGAGCCTAAGAGGGCATGAATTTAAGTGGTTATGTCGGACCCCCATCGTCCTCTGAGAATTTTCTTTTTTCCACCTATAATAAGAGATTTTAGTCACAAATTCAAGAACTTGAATTATTTGGTGTATTATTTATTACTATCCAAAATAATAACAAGTGGATTTTTGGCATAACACACAAACCGAATCATAAAATTAATCATTAAGTAATTTATCTTGTGTAGATTTTATTGATAATTGTTTCACATTTACAATTACATATGGCTAGTAGAAATATCACTCTACCGGTTGCTCATGGAGAGAAACCTGATAAATTTAGTGGTGCAAATTTCAAACAGTGGCAGAGTAACATGTTGTTCTACCTTACAATGCTTTATTTGGCTAAGTTTCTCAAAGAAATTCCTCTGGTTCCTGTGGAGAGGAAGGGTCACAGTTGTAGAGGCATGGTCGCAAGGAAATTTTTTATGTAAGAACTACTCGTTGGATGGTATTGACAATACTCTCTACAATGTGTACCAAGGCGTAGCGTCGGCAAATGCTTTATGAGAGTCTCTAGAGAAGAAATATAAGATTGAGGATGCCAGACAAAAGAAGTTTATTGTGGGTAGATTTCTTGACTATAAAATGGTAGAAACAAGGATAATTATGTCTCAGTTGAGAGAACTACAGCTGATTGTCCATGAGATTCTAGATGAAGGAATGAAACTTTGCGAGACATTCTAAGTTGCCTCCATTATTTAGAAATTGTGACCATTGTGTAAGGAATTTATTAGTTATCTAACACACAAAAAGAAACAACTAAGTCTTGAATACTTGAGTGTTTGATTGAGAATCGAATAGGACAACCGAAAGTCCAAGAAAAAAGGCCAGCTATAAGACTATGGAGTCCAATGCCAACATCATTGAGGGTACAAACAGTAGCAAAAGAGAAATAATAAAAAGGTGGATTTTTCTCAAAGGAATAGCAAGATATTTAAAGGAAAATGCAATGTATGTGGTAAGGGTGCTCATATGGGTAAGGACTACAAGAACAATAAGACTCAAAATAAGGGTAAAAAGAAGAAAAATGATGGAAATATCACTAAAGAGGAGATGATCACTGAGGAAATTTCAGAAATGAACATTTCAGCTGTCGTGACTGAAGCCAATTTGGTTGGAAATCTGAGGGAATGGTGGATAGAAACTAGAGCTACTCGCCACATATATACTGATAGTAGGATTTTTTCTACATATCAGAAGATCAACAATGGTGATCATCTAACCTTGAGAAATTCTTATACTTCCAAAATGGAAGGACAAGACACCATGGTTCTTATAATGACATCTGGGAAGGAACTGATATTGAAAAATGTACTACACGTTTCAGACATCAAGAAGAATCTAGTTTCAAAATCTTTTCTCAGAAAAAATAGTTTCAAGTTAGTTTTTGTTTCTGACAAGTTTTTCCTTACCAAAAATGATGTTTATGTAGGAAAAATGATACTTCACTGAGGGCCTTTTCAAATTCAATGTAATGACTGTCAACCGACACAGTGTTATTAATAATAATAAAGCTACATTTTCTGCTTATATTATTGAGTCACAATATATATGACATGGTAGGTTAGGACATGTTAATTATGATACAATGTATAAATTAATTAACATGAACCTTTTAACTAAATTTACAATTGTTAAATAATATAAATGTGAAGTGTGTGTCGAAACTAAATTGAATAGAACATCGTTTCATTCCATAGAATAAAGTTCTGAACCGTTGGAACTCATTCACACTGATGTGTGTGATATGAATATTGTGCAAACAATAGGCGGTAAAAAGTACTTTATCATTTTTATCAATGATAGCACAAGTTTCTGCTATGTGTATTTGCTGAGAAGTAAAGATAAAGCTTTTGAGAGCTTTATTTACTATAAGAACGAAGTTGAAAATCAACTAGGCAAAAGAATCAAAAGAATCAGGAGTGATAGGGGATGTGAATACGTATCGCCATTTCGGGGAATATTGTTCCAAGCATAGAATTATTCACAAAACTAGTGCTCTTTATTCGCCTCAATAAAACGAGATTGTGGAACGTGAAAATCGAACGTTGAAGGAAATAATGAATGTTATGTTGAAAATTTCTGATTTACCCCAAAACTTATGGAGGAAAGATTTACTTTCCGCCAAGTACGTTCTGAGCAAGTTACTTCACAAAAGATTGGACAAGACACACCATGAATTATGGAAAGGTCACGCATCTTCCTACAAATACCTGAAAGTGTAGGGGTGTATCGACAAAGTGACGGTACCTAAACCTAAGAATGTTACAATATAACCAAAAATTATTTATTGTATATTCATTGGATATGCTCACAACAGTAGCGCATATCGATTCTTGGTACATAAATATGAGATTCCTGAAATCAATCCAAAAATGATAATTGAGTCAAGAAATGCGACATTCTTTGAACAGACATTTCCTAGTAAAGAAAAACAAAGGATATAGTCTCTCAAAATAATTATTGATATTGGTACAAATAGTGATCAAGTTAACCAAGAATCAGATGAACCTGAAAGTGTTGAATAAAATAAACCTAGGCGTAGCAAGAGAGCAAGAGAAACTATGTCTTCTTTGGATGCCCATTTATGGTAAGAGGCTGTCAATAATGAGATTGATTCAATCTTATAAAATCATACTTGGGATTTGATTGATCTTCCTCTGAGTTGTAAGCCGATGGTCTACAAATGGATTGTCAAACTGAAGATGAAGTCGGATAGATCAGTAGATAAGTACAAGATAAAACTTGTTATAAGGGATTATAGATAAAAAAAGACATTGATTATTTTGATACATTTTCACCAATGAATCGTATCACTTCAATAAGAATGTTTATAACCCTAACAACTATATTTGGTCTTGTAATACATCATATAGATGTATAGACGATATTTTTAAATGGTGAATTGGGTGAGGAGATTTACATGGAACAACCAGAAGGTTTCAATGTTCCTGGACAAGAACAAAAGGTCTGCAAACTTGTAAAATCCTTATTCAGATTAAAACAAACACCTAAATAATGGCATAAGAAATTTGATAAATAGATGTTGTCAAGTGGATATAAAATCAATGAGTGTGATAAGTGTCTGTACAGTAAATCAACTAAAAAAGGATATGTCATTGTATGTCTCTATGTTGACGATATTCTGATAATTGGTAGTAATCATGAGATAATTCAGTCTACCGAGAAAATTTTGCCCAGCAAATTTGACATGAAAGATTTAGGAGTGGCTGATGTGATTCTAGGAATTAAAATTTTTAAAACATGAGAGGGATAGATATTATCTCAAGGTCATTATATTGAGAAGTAATAAAAGAGTTATGAATGTGACTAGAACTCATTTGGACATAACCCTTCATTTGTCAAGGAATACTGGTTCGAGTGTATCGCAATTAGATTATTCAAGAATCATCGGAACTCTGATGTATCTCATGAATTGCACATGACCAAATATCGCTCAAGTCGTAAACAGACTCAATAGATATAAGAGTAATTCAACATAACCACTGGAAGACCATAGTAAAAGTTTTGAGGTATCTAAGAGAAACTTCAAAATATGGTATGTATTATACAACATATCTTGCTAGAAGGATACAACGATGCTAATTGGATATTTGATACAGCAGATTACGAGTGGATTCATTTTCACGTTAGGGGGTGCAGCCATATCATGGAAATCAAGATAAACATGTATTGCTCGGTTTACTATGGAGTCTGAGTTCATAGCATTAGACAAAACTGCAGAAGAAGCGAAGTAGCTTTGAAATTTCATAGAGGATATTCCTAAATGGCCAAAATCAATGTCATCTATAAGCATACATTGTTATAGCCAATAGACTATTGAAAGAGCCCAAATATAATGTATAATGATAAGTCTCGACACATACGTCAAAAATACAATACCATAAGGCAACTACTCTCAAACAACATAATTTCAATAGGTTATATCAAATTGAAGGAAAAGCTAGCGGATCCACTTACTAAAGGTTTACCTCGAGAGCAAGTTGAGAAGTTATCAAGGGAAATGAACTTGAAGCCTATAATTTAAGAATTGTCATTGTAGAGACCCAACCTAGCTAACAGATCCCAAGATCTAGGTTCAAAATAGATAACCGAAACTTTGTACAATTCAAACCAAACACTGTAGAGTTTTATACTATTTCTCATTCCTATAAATGACGCAGAGTGCTGTTTGTCAAGGTTAGGATAAGCTAAAGCTTTTAATGATCACTATATTAAGAGAAGAGTCCTAATAGAGGTAACGACATAATACCTTATACAATAGATCACCTATTTCAAGTATAAAGTGAGGCCGCTTCCCTAGGAATTTTAAAGCTGGAATTTCTTAAGTGCTTGATAAAGCCATGACTAATGTTCATGGCCAAATTGAAGTTGTGTGATGACCACTATCTTGGTTTACACCAACGGCGGAACAGTTCAAGACTATGGTCACTGGTTTGCCAAGCAAATCTGATAGCCATTTACTAGGAAAGTTTCAAGGCGATAACTACCTATTCCGATGCAGTAATTTTATAAAGGAAACTCTCTTAAGTATCTACATTAATATTTATAGAATTGCGGGGGATTGTAGGAAATTCTCGAAATACATGTATATTTATAGAATGTCTTATTAAAAGACACGTCTCTTGATATATGTCATTTGAGAAAGACATAAATTGGAGGGATATGTCCCGTAGAGTGAAAGCATATAACATTTGAGTTCAAAGTGTATATTGGAGGGTTATAACCTTTAGAAAGATTACATTCTTAAACTAAATGTGTCTTTTAACAAAGGCAATCTTCCATGTCTTTAAATGGACCCCCTTGGGTTCACTATCATTCATTCATATTTCCAATCATTCAAACACTTATATAGAGAGAGGTTGAGTCTTCACTTTAGAAGAGAGTTTCCACCATTGTTTCTAGTTTTATTCTTGATCTAAAGGGGTGTCTCTTAATTAAGAAGTCACTAAGCATCCTATGAGAACGTTAGCCACTAAATCTGTAGAACACCGAGGCGAGACTAATAAGTTCTCAAAGAAAGAGACAAACTTAGCATAGTGTATATTTTCTTTCTTTTACACAAAGTTCACATTTATAGGTTTGTCTAAATTCAATATCGTTTTATGTTTCTACATGTATCTTCATTATTGTGTTTAAGAATTATGCATGTTTAAGTGAATTACAACACAACACATAACAGGAAGGGATTGCAGTGGGAAGGACTTTTGCTGCTCTTAAGAACTATCAAGTTGATGGTAACAAAGAAATGATTGCAATTGGGCTAATGAACATTGTTGGCTCCTCAACTTCATGCTACATTACAACAAGGTGTGAAACTTCTACTTTATGATTTTCTAACAAGCAATTACAACAATAGGACACACTTAGATGTTCATTTAAATTACAACTTTGATTTCAGGTGCTTTCTCCCGATCTGCTGTAAATCACAATGCCGGAGCAAAAACTGCAGTGTCTAACGTTGTAATGTCAGTTACTGTTATGGTGACTCTCCTCTTCCTCATGCCGCTGTTCCAATACACACCAAATGTTGTATTGGGTGCAATCATAGTGACAGCAGTTATTGGCCTTATTGATATTCCTGCTGCTTGCCAAATTTGGAAGATTGATAAATTCGACTTTCTTGTTATGCTCTGTGCTTTCTTGGGTGTCATTTTCATCTCCGTCCAAGAGGGTCTTGCTATTGCAGTGAGTAAATAATCATTTGTTTTTTTCTGTCACGTTTATTTAATTAACATGATGGTGATGATCAGGTTGGCATATCCATTTTCAAGATCCTCCTGCAAATTACTAGGCCGAAAACTGTGATGCTAGGAAATATGCCGGGAACAGACATTTATCGGGACCTTCACCATTACAATGAAGCAATGAGGATCCCTGGCTTCCTCATTCTAAGCATTGAAGCTCCAATAAACTTTGCTAACACCACGTATCTAAATGAAAGGTTGCTTATCACTCAAGAAACCTTATTAACAAAATGCAAGTCTTATGGGCCTCATTTTCTCTGTTTCTTCATGCAGAATTTTAAGGTGGATAGAAGAATACGAAGCTGAAGAAGATTTGAAGCAACAATCAGTCCTCAGATTTGTAATTCTAGACATGTCCGGTATGTTCATCTTCGTTACTTTACCAATAAGCTATCCATACTTCTTATGTTCATGTAAACTTCAATTGCCTTTCAGCTGTGAGTGCCATTGACACAAGTGGGGTTTCTTTCTTCAAAGATTTAAGGAAAGCAATGGACAAAAAGTGTGTTGAGGCAAGTATACATAAACTTAAGTTCCATTTTTTATCCCTCTACTGATCATTTTTCGACATTTTTATTGCTTGGAAACTGATCGAGTTTGGCATTCAAACAGCTTGTGTTGGTGAATCCTCTGGCTGAAGTGCTGGAAAAATTGCAAAGATCAGATGAAAGTGGTGACTTGAAAAGACCGGATAGCCTTTACTTGACTGTTGGAGAAGCTGTGGCTTCACTTTCATCTACAATAAAGGCACCATCAGCGAACCTTGTTTGAAACCAATAATATGTTAGGCAAATAATTCTTACTGTAATTTCATTGATTTTAATTACAGTGAGAATATTTAAATTATTGGAAATGTAACAGATTAAATATCTACAAGTTTCCAGTCTTCTTTGTAAAGAAACTTAAGTTAATTAACTGCCACCAAGGTTCTCTTTTTAAAAGCAACTTTCTTGATCTCGATTCTTGTACTAAATGTAAATGACCATCTCACAAACAATGCACAAGAAGAAAAGTCAGGTAAAGAATATAAAATCTTCTTATTAAAAATTTGTTAAGTTTTTTTTTTACTTAAAAATTAATTTTCTACCATGGATACATTATTAGTGATTAATGATTAAGATTAAATTATATATAGATTCTTATTTAATAACTAAAAATCATAATTTATAAAAAAAATTCAACACAAATTCCCAATATAATTTGTAAAAAATATAATTTCTAATGTTTTTCACACGAATCACTATCCCTAGGGGTGAGCATGATTTTGAATTATTCAAAACCAGTTAGAACCCATCATATTGGATAGGTTCCAGAATCAAAACCCAGTGTCAATAAGATAGGTTCCAATTTTATATTTTAGGAACTGGGCTCTACTGGGTCAGCAATATTAGTTAGTTAACCACGACAAAACCTGAGTTACATTTGTAATTTCGTGTAATTTCTTATGTTTTTTATCACCAAAAATTAAAATTAAAAATAAAAATTAGCCTGTTAATATATATTTTAGTCACCCCTAAAATTAAATCAGGACTCTACCTTAGGGTCTATATAAAATAGGGTACATGCTGATGCTGTACTAATTTTGGACCGAAAATGGCTGTGGAACTAGCCAGTGAAACCGAGCCATGGATTCCGTCGTAGAACCATTTAATTTTAGGGTAACTAATTAATAATCATTTGATAAGCAAAGTCATTTTTCAATTTTTATATTTTATTTTATATAGTATTAGATATACTCTTATATGAATGTAATACCCGTTTTAAGTTATTTAGGACTTTTATGCAAAGTAAGTTATTTTTGTAGGACCTTTATGGAAAGATTGTTTCTTTTAGATGCCATAGCATAATTTTAAAATAAACGGGGATTGAAGTGATATTTTCTGTGATATTTTAAATCACGGCTCTGGCTTTGGAATAATTCTTTGGTGCAACGGAGGCATGAGTGACGTGTATCACCAACAAATTAGTAAATGGCATGTATGATTTTTAATATCCATCTTTTTAATTATTTTTTAATATTTTAGCACGTGTGGTAATGGATTATTGGATTGTTACACGGAGATGACATGATACCTCTGTTGTATGTAGATTTTCTCCTGCCTTTGGGTATCTCCGTGAGTGGATAAAAATCAAAATCAAACTAATAAATTTTGTAAATCAAATAACGATAATAATAAAATACGAAAAAATTCAATCATATGATTTCTATCACAGATCTCTGGAAAAAATTTAAATCTATGAAAATCTTTTTCTCTGAAAACATATGAAAATCTCTGTGAAAACTTGGTGTTCAAGGGCGTTACGTATCATCATCCATCTAAATACCTATATGAAAAGTCTAGTATCTAGGGGAGTTACGTATCACCGTTCCCCTAGACATATCTCTGTAAATCTATGGTATCTTAGGGAATTACGTATCGATGTCCCCCAAGTCTTGTAGCTGGGGATCTAGGGGCATTGTAGCTGGGGATCTAGGGGCATTATATATCATCGTCTCCCTGGTCCCAAATCTGTATCTACACATGTGCACATGATCATCTGGTTCCGTCAATTCCATGTATAAAAAATTTGTAAACATGCTCATCAAAACCATTTTGAAAACATAACAGTAATCACATATATACAACGATCAAAATTTGGACGTCTCCCCTAACATGCATCGAGATACGTACCGGCATTTGGCTGTCGCCCCTACGTATGCATGCATATATTAAAATCCAATAAAATATAATCTTACTAAAGTATGGAATAAAACATTGAAATTCCCTTTCTCAAATTTGAAATTTCAAAACATAAAATCAATCTCATTCTCAAACCAATAAATTTCTATAGTACTACAAAACATAATTAAAAAAAGATCACAATATTCAAAAACTTCATAAATAGAATTATAAAAACTCAAATAAATCTTAACAAAGACATCAATTTTTTTTGACAAATATCTCATAGTTCCTCAAGAAATAATAACTCAAGTAAAGCTCATCAAATAATTCTGAAATTCAATTTAAAAGTGGTTTGAAAGAGGTAACTATCCACTCATTGATTTGGCGCTAATCCAATTCCAATCTGCGGAGTATCTATTGTTATTTCCGACACCAATTTATAAATGAACATTTTCAGCAAGAAAAATGATATTGCGTACTTATTCCACAAATAATCAAAACATAATAAGCATGAACAACCAACCTCACTGGAAAATTAGATTATCTAGGATCCCTATAAATTTTATGCCCCGACGATGGCATTGTATGCCGATTATGCACCAACCACTAAAAAGTCTAAGTACCCTATCATTTCACCTGAAGTTCACGGGCAAAATATTATGCCTCTTGTATTAAGCCTTGTAGTGAGAGGTGCATGACCGAGACGTAAATCTTGCTGCTTCAGCTCTATCTTCATCTTCCTGAATGTATCCTTAAACAAAATACCAGCACTGCTTCTACCATCTATTAAAATGTGGTATACTTTTGTGTTGCCAATCATAAAGGAAATAAACAATGGTTCTATATGAGGAAAAATCACATAGTATAAATTTTACCTCGTGAATATATGATTGGGGCATGATCCCCACTCACAACCATAATTGTAGCTCCTGAAGCCTCTTCTACTTCGGACCTCTTCGTTTATGAGGCTTTCATGTGCTGTGCCCTTCAGGGCTCTCCAGACTCTCTATCCATTGACCTCCCATGAATTAAGGCATGCCCTGAATCAATCTTTATCTCGAAAATTAGGTATCCACTTCATCTATCATGAGTATTCTCTAATGGCTTATCATTGCAATTGATGAGTGGTATTTATATCACTATTTCTCACTCATTTGACCTAATGTTTTGTATTGTTTCTCGAGATTTATGAACGTTTTGATGTGTTTTGTTGTTATTTTGCAGATAAATAAAGTTTGGATAGCACTGGAGGCAATTTGGGGCAAAAAACCGGACAAAAATGCGTCAGCAGGGATTTTTGGTCTTTTTCGCGTCGCGACGCCCAGACCTTCAGCGTCGCGACACCCAGCATACGCCGAATCTGCTAACATGCGCGGGTCAACGGGTCAGAATTTGAGAAGTTGACTTTGCTAACATGCGCCGTGCCACGTGTCACCACCACAGAAGATCCGCTAACGTGCGCACGCCACATCATCATGACGTCACCAATGAGTCATGAACAGTGCCACGTCACCAATGACGTCATGAACAGTGCCACATCATCAATGACGTCAGCTTCATAATTGAGTTCCAGCCGCCATTACACGTGTCGACCTTATCCTCTTATCCGAATCGCTACGTGTCAAGCTGTCCTTGTGCCACATCTCACTATTACGGCGTCAAGACGCCAAGACCTTCAGCGTCGCGACGCTGGAAACTGAATTTTTGCCTATAAATAGAGCGCGAAATTTCAGATTTCAGTGTACCATTCCCTCTCTCTTATTTGATGTAAATAGGGAATTCTTCTCTCTCTAAGTTTCGTTTTAATTTTTAGTTTTTACTTTTGTAATAATTTTAATTACTTTTTGTAATAATAGTAATTACTTTCTTATTTTACAGTTTTTACTATTCACTATGAGGAGGTAACTTCCCTATGCTAAGGTGAAAGGTAATTATTTTACTATTGCTATTTAGATTAATCTCCCTTAAAAATGATATATTTACTATTTAAAATACTGATTAATAAAGGATACCGCTATATTGGTCGGTTGGCAATTCAATTTAATCTGGTTTAAACCTGACTAATCAAGGAAACCGCTATATTGGTCGGTTGGTAAATTTACTTTGGTACCGCCTTTATGGCTAGATTATGGACAAAAATTACCACCTATATGGCTGGTTGGACTTAATTTGACTTAATCAGGATACCGCCAGATTGGTCGGTTGGTAAAATATTATCACAAGTTTATATATTATTTTATGGGAGATATCTAAATTAGTAGTAGTAAAAGTAATTCCTTTTGCCTTAGCATTTTATTTCATTTGTAATTTACTTTTCAGCATTTTACTCACCGCAATTACTTTTCAGCATTTTCATTTTATGTCTTTTAAGTTTTTATTAGCCTTAGTTATGTGTTGTAACTAAATTAGTTATCTGGGGTTGTGATGACTTTTAATATCACCGTTTTATAAAGGGTTAAATTATAGCTGGGGTAATATAAAGATTTATTTATTGAGTCTTAATCTTAATGCCTTTTTATTAATTGGCCACTAATAAAATTGATTAGGTAAATCTAAAATGAACTAGACATAGGATTTTAAGTTTAAGACCTTAGACTCAATAGCCCACGATCTTCCTTAAGGATAGATAACCCTTTTAATAGATTTCCTTACAGGATAGAATATACCTGTCGGGCGGGGGTAGCCATAATTGGAACTTAATCTTAATGAATCTAGGTAATTTGGTTGACATAGACATATGGTTCAATTGGATTATACTAGGTATTTGTAATTGACCATCGGAAGAGGCTTTTACATAAATTAGTGTTCCAGGTTAATAAATCAATATATTACCCAACTATAAGATAACCACTTCATCTTTAAATAATATTGGAATAAATCACAACCCTAGATAGTTTTTAATATTGAATTTTCTTAAAATCTACCTTCGAACAATTTTATTTACTAGTCTTTAAATTTAGAATCGTCGTCATTTCAAATCAATTAAACAACCTGTTAGATACTAGTAATCATTTAACCTCATAAAATTAATAACTTAGGTATTAAGTCCTCGTGGGATCGATACTTTCTATACTACTTGAACGATACGTACGCTTGCGTTATACGTGTGTGTTTACGCCGGTCAAGTTTTTGGCGCCGTTGCCGGGGACTTATTTATCTTTTATTATTAGTTTAGAGGTTAGATACCTTTACTTGTATCTAATTTCTTTTTACTTATTATCTTTGTTTTTCGTGTGTTTCAGGTTCTCAGATACTTTATGAGACGAACCAGAAGCTTTGAACTCCGACCGCTTGACCCAGAAATTGAAAGGACTATTAGACAATTGAGAAGGGAAAGGCGAGAAGGCCAAGAAGCCTTAGTCAACATGGAACCTGAACCTTTGGAGGTTGTACCACCAATCCCCATTCGAGACAGAACCATTCCGGTGGTAGATGGCCTCATTTCCTGTATTGTACTTCCTCCTTTACCAGCAAATGCAGGTGACATCAAAACTTGCATTCAGATGATTCAGCAGACAGTTCAGTTTGGGGGAAATGCAACTGAAGATCCTAATGCTCACATCAGCAACTTCCTGGAAGTTTGCGGCACTTTCAACTACAACCGAGCATCAGAAGAAGCAATGAGACTGAGAATTTTTTCATACTCCTTGAAAGACAGAGCAAAAGCATGGCTACATTCATTACCAGCAGGTTTTATCACAACTTGGAACACTCTAGCCACCAAATTCCTTGCAAAATACTTTCCACCAGCCAGAACTGCAAAGTTGAGAAATGACATCACATCCTTTGTGCAGCAAGATTCAGAATCCTTGTACGAAGCTTGGGAAAGATACAAAGATTTGCTCCGGAAATGTCCTCACCATGAGATTCCAAAATGGCTTCAAGTCCAAACTTTCTATAATGGACTTTCTGGACTGATGAGAACCACATTTGATGCTGCTGCTGGAGGAGCTTTAATGGCAAAAGGAGAAGATCAAGCCTGGGACCTAATTGAAGAAATGGCCAACAACAATTCCTTATGGCCAACAAAAAGAAGCATAATTCAAAGAATTGCAGGAATCTATGAAGTTGGAGCCAATACAGCAGTCAACACCAAACTGGATCAGATATGCAAATTCATGGAGACTCTTACCACTGGATCCACAAGTTCACCAGAACCAAACCAACTTGAAGAAACGGTGAATTATGTCAACAATTTCAACAGACAGGGGAACAATCCATATTCCAACACCTACAACCCAGGGTGGAGGAATCATCCTAATTTTTCATGGAGCAACAATTCAGGCCACCAGCGGAACTATCCACCACCTGGATTCCAGCAACAGAACAAAGGCCAGGAGCAGACAAATGAACCAGTGATGGCAGAGATGTTAGCTCAATTAAAAAGATATGAAGCCATGATTCAGAGCCAATCAGCTTCCATCAAAGCACTGGAGAATCAAATCGGACACTGGCCAATGCTCAGAGTTACAGACCGCCAGGTAATCTTCCAGCAACACAGATCAAATCCAAGGAACCGAGGGAATGAGCAATGTCAAGCCATTACCTTAAAAAGTGGTACTGAGATCAACAAAGATGTTGGAATCATTCAACAACTGAGGAAGTTCCAAAAGAAACAAAGCAACAGATGGAGAAAGAGAAGCAGAGGAAAAAGAAGCAAAGGAAAAAGAAAAAGAACAGATCACTCCACCACCACCTTTTCTCAGCGTCTTCAGAAAAATAAACTGGAAAAACAGTTTGCTCGTTTCTTGGAGATTTTCAAAAAGCTGCACATCAACATACCATTTGCAGAAGCCCTGGAACAAATGCCCAGCTATGTAAATTCATGAAAGACATTCTTTCACGAAAACAGAGATTGGGAGATTATGAGACAGTAGCTTTGACAGAAGAATGTAGCGCCATCATTCAGAGGAAGCTTCCCCCAAAGTTGAAAGATCCTGGCAGTTTCACTGTACCTTGCACCATTGGAGAACATTGCATCGGTAAAGCTTTATGTGATTTAGGTGCCAGTGTTAATTTAATACCTTTTTCTATTTACAGGAAACTGCAAATTGGAGAAGCAATGCCTACTTCAGTATCTTTGCAACTTGCTGATCGAACACTCGCATTTCCGAGAGGAGTCGGTGAAAATGTGCTGGTCAAAGTTGACAAACTCATCCTTCCAGCAGATTTCATCATTCTTGACATGGAAGAAGACAAAGAAGTACATATCTACTTCATGGCGGAGACCATTTTTTGCTACAGGTAAAACTGTGATTGATGTGCAAAAATGAGAACTACCATGAAAGTGCAGGACCAAGAAGTGACATTTAATGTTTTCAAAGCTATGAAATTTCCGAGCGATGAAAAGGAAGAAGAAGAATGCTTCAGAGTTGATGTTATTGATAATTTGTTCAAAATACTGAGCCAAATCCCACAGATACACTTGAAGCTTGCATCACCAACATGACAGACAGCGAGCTAAATGCTGAAATCTTAGAATGTATCAACTACCTTGACAAACCATTCCGATTCAAAGCAATACCACCAGTTGAAAGCTTGGAACTGCCAAAGAAAGATCGAATCAAACCTTCGATTGAAGAACCACCGCAGCTGGAACTAAAGTTACTTCCAAGCCATCTCAGGTATGCATTTCTTGGAAACTCTTCTGAATTACCTGTTATTATTTCTTCTTCACTAACATTGGATCAGGAAGAAAAACTACTGAGAGTGTTACGAGAGCACAAAAGAGCTATTGGCTGGACTATAGCAGACATTCGAGGCATTAGTCCATCATTTGCATGCACAAAATCTTGATGAACGATGAGTACAAACCCACAGTGGAGCATCAACGGAGACTCAATCCAATCATGAAGGAAGTTGTGAAGAAAGAAATCATCAAATGGTTGGATGCTGGCATCATTTACCCCATCTCAGATAGCACTTGGGTAAGTCCTATGCAGTGTGTACCAAAGAAAGGAGGAATTACTGTTGTCACAAATGAAAAGAACGAGCTGATTCCAACAAGAACGGTGACTGGATGGAGAGTATGCATGGATTACAGGAAGCTGAACAAAGCCACGAGAAATGACCATTTTCCGCTGCAATTCATTGACCAGATGTTAGACAGATTGGCAGGACATGAGTTATATTGCTTTCTTGACGGATATTCAGGGTACAATCAGATTGCTATTGCACCAGAAGACCAGGAGAAAACTACCTTTACATGTCCTATGGTACTTTTGCTTTCGCATGATGGCTATTTGGATTATGTAATGCACCTGCTACATTTCAGCGTTGCATGATGGCCATCTTCTCAGACATGTTGGAGCAGAGTATGGAGGTTTTTATGGATGATTTTTCTGTGTTTGGAGATTCTTTTGACCATTGTTTGCAAAATTTGGAACAGGTATTACAAAGATGCGAATATACAAACCTGGTACTCAACTGGGAGAAATGTCACTTCATGGTGCAGGAAGGCATTGTTCTTGGACACCGGATCTCACAAAAGGGAATCGAGGTAGACAAAGCAAAGATCGAGACAATTGAGAAACTACCTCCACCACATCTGTCAAAGGGATTCGAAGTTTTCTCTGGACATGCAGGTTTTTACAGGAGATTTATCAAAGACTTTTCCAAGATTGCCAAACCTCTTTGCAATCTCTGGAAAAGGATGTGCCTTTCAATTCACAAAGAATGCCAGAAAGCCTTTGAAATCTTAAAACAGAAGCTGGTCTCTGCTCCCATCATAGTAGCACCAGACTGGACCATTCCATTTGAGGTAATGGGTGATGCTAGTGATTTTGCTGTAGGTGCAGTTTTGGGACAACGCAAAGCAAAGGTTTTCGACACCATTTACTACTCCAGCAGAACTTTGAATGAAGTTCAACTCAACTACACAACCACTGAAAAGGAGTTGCTAGCAGTTGTGTATGCTTTTGACAAATTCCGCTCCTATATGTTGGGTCCTAAAGTGGTGGTCTACACAGATCATTCAGCAATCAAATATCTGATCACAAAGAAAGATGCCAAACCCAGATTGATCCGTTGGATACTTCTTTTGCAAGAATTCGACGTGGAGATTCGAGACAGGAAAGGAACAGAAAACCAGGTGGCAGATCATTATCGAGGCTCGAGAATGGAGAAACAGCTGACAAAGAACTGATAAATCCAAGAAACTTTTCCAGATGAACAATTGTTTTCCATGAAACAACAGGAAATCCCTTGGTATGCTGACTATGTCAACTACATTGTGTCAGGAAAATGGCCGTTGGAATGGACAACTCAGCAACGGAAGAAATTCTTCAAAGAAGTCAAACACTATGTCTGGGATGAACCGTACCTGTTTAAAAACGCTGTGCTGATCAATTATTGAGACGGTGTGTTCCACAGGAGGAGGTCAACAGTGTTCTGCAACACTGTCATTCATCACCATACGGCGGACACTTCAGCGGAAACAAAACTGCAGCAGCCAAGTCCTTCAATCAGGTTTGTTCTGGCCCACACTTTTTAAAGATGCTTATCTTTTTGCTTTTCAATGTGACAGGTGCCAGAGAACGGGGAATATTTCGAGGAGAAAAGAAGGGACCGTTGTAAACATTCTGGAAGTGGAGATATTCGATGTATGGGGTATTGATTTCATGGGACCCTTTGTTCCATCATTTGGAAACTTGTACATCTGGTTGCTGTAGAACTACGTCTCCAAATGGGTCGAAGCAATTGCACACTGCCATCCAATGATTCAAAAGTGGTGATCAAATTCTTGAAAAAGAACATTTTCACTCGATTCGGAACACCTCGGGCAATTATCAGCAATGGTGGCTCACATTTCTGCAACAGATACTTTGATGCACTCCTATCCAAATATGGAGTTACTCACAAGATTGCCACAGCTTACCATCCACAGTCAAATGGACAGGTGAAGTTTCAAACAGGGAGATCAAAAGAATCCTAGAAAGAACCGTTGGATCAACAAGGAGGGACTGGTCAACAAAACTAGATGATGCATTATGGGCCTACAGGACAGCTTACAAGACACCCATTGGTATGTCCCCATATCGATTGGTGTTTGGGAAAGCGTGTCATCTGCCAGTTGAGCTTGAACACAAGGCGTACTGGGCACTGAAGAAGTTGAATCTTGATTCACAAGCTGCAGGAGAGAAAAGATTTCACCAACTCAATGAATTGGAGGAATTTCGCTTACAGGCTTATGAGAATGCCAAATTATACAAGGAAAAGACCAAAAAATGGCATGACCGAAAAATAGTGCACAGACAGTTGGAACCAAGGCAGCAAGTGTTGTTGGTACAACTCGAGATTGAAACTTTTCCTCTGGAAAGTTGAAATCTAGGTGGTCCGGACCATTTGTGATCACTCAGGTTTTACCATATGGAGCTGTTGAGTTACTGGATCCCAATACCAACAACAACATTCAAGGTTAACAGTCAGCGTGTCAAGCACTACTGGGGAGAATCATTTGAGCGACAAAAAGAAAGTGTCACACTTTCAGATCCAGCATAAAAGTTCGAGCAGTCACGTCTAGCTGACGACTTTAAACTTAGCGCTCGCAGGGAGGCAACCCATGCAATTTTTGTATATTTGTGATTTGGTGAGATTTAATTTTTGTGTTTTAGTTTTTGCAGATTAAGTCATTTCAAGATGGAAGAAGCTCTCGAAAATCTTCACAAGCAATTTCCTTCTCTCCCTCAAAAATCTCTAATGAAAGTTTACAAAGCTCGCTTGGAACGGATGAGGTTACTGAAATCCATGGAATTCCCAATGACATTCGTTGGGTAATTGAAGCACGAGTCCGATTGCAGGTGAGTCTTCTGACTCTTTTATTTCACATCTGCCTGGTTTTGGAAGAAGCACCTATGCAAAGAAACGTAGACTAAACAAATGGTGTTTGTTACAAATGTGCACGATGGAATTGCAATACTCGTTGTCGTTCTTTAGGAATGGTGTCTGTTAATCGCGAAGACAAAATTAAATTCATTAGGGATGGCTTGAGTAAGGAGTCTTTAGATGATATATCTTCGACTCTTGAGACGCATCCCAGTGGATATGTTCACATAGCCTTTCGCAAATTACATACACAATTTCAAAAAGAAAGACAACAGTTAAGTCTCGGGAATCTGACTCAAAAAGACCATGTTTGCCAATTTATAAGAAAATTGGATGGGAAGCTTGTCCCTGACGCATAGACGTCAATCAAGCCGTTTTTTTTTTATTGGTATATTCGCTTTGTCTTTTCCTAATAATTGTGATTTTTTTTGTTGTTTTCTTTTATTTTCTCCATAGGATCCAGATTTTGTTGACTATCACGATCTATTTTACTATTTTGCTACTAATCGTCCTTTGGAAGATACTTGTGCTATTTTTACTCACCCGTTTCAGGTATTATAAATTCAACTCATCATTGCACTTTTGAAGACATCCAGAGTAAAAAATGGAAACCACTTCAAGAAGACGAGTTGAAAACATTTGTGTGTTTTGCGGTAGTACTGTTGGTACTAAACCACAATACATAGAAGCAGCACAGGAATTGGGTCGAGTCTTAGCTGTAAGGAATATGCACTTAATATATGGAGGAGGCAATCTTGGACTAATGGGGATTGTTTCAAAGGCCGTACAGGAAGGAGGCAGTCACGTTTTGGGAATCATCCCAAAACCCTTGGCAGAGGCAAATCTTATTGAACCATCAAACGGAGAGGAACTGATCGTACCAGGTATGTCTGAACGACTGATAGAAATGATTAACCGTGCTGATGCTTTTATTGCTTTGCCAGGTGGCTTGGGCACATTGGAGGAAATTTTATTGTACTATCTTGGGCGAACCTAAACATACACCAGAAACCAATTGGGCTGTACAACGTTGATGGGTTTTATGATTTTCTTTGTGTGTTTCTTGATGATGCTCGAAGAAATGGGTTCGTGTCAAAACCTTTAAAAGAACTCCTCTTTACTGCCAGAACTGCTCCAGATCTAATTGACCAACTCATAGCCTATGAACCAAAAGTTGACCCTATCATATCAAAGATAAATTGGTCTGAGGACGATCGTGGTAAGAGGCGTAGAATTAATCTGGATCTTAACCTTTAATTTCCTGTAGATTTTCAGCTACCAGGTACAACCTTCTAAACTCTTCTCTACTGTTTAAGACATTGGGGACAATGTCTCATTTAGGTTTGGGGGAGGAAAATGTTGATCAGTACCTTGTTTTTTTTTAAGTTTGTGTGTTATTTTTATTTTTAGTCCAAACTTTTTCGAAAATACAAAAAAAAAAAAAAAAATTGAAAATTTTTCAAAAATTACAAAATATTTTGTGTTTTTGTGTTTTTTTATTTTGACTAAAAAGGTGAAATTGGTAAGAGATAGCTGAGTAAGGAGTTTCCACTCCTGAGACGTATCTCAAGCCTATTTTCGAAACAAATTAATTTTTGTTTATTTTATTTTGAATTATTTAATTTTGTAAATGCTCCTTAAACGGACTAAAAGGAATCTTCATATGCTCAATTGACAGATATTATCAACATATATAGTAACATAGACATAAGTAAAATTGAAAAGTTTGTAATATTCAGTGCTCTAGTTTAATTGGAGGAAACATCTCAAAATCTGGAGTAAAAAAAAAAAAATTCTGATTTACAAAAATAAAGTATCTAAGATCCGGGTTATTAAGTCTGTAAGGGTGTTTTTAACACCTAGTGCCCTAAAACCAACTGGTTTGGGAGTCACTGACCCAAAGCTCGTTACATGGATCGAAGATGCTACAAAAAAATATATTTATATCTGAAGTCTGAGTAATTAAGTTCGTAGGGGTGTCTTACACCTGGTGCCCTAAAGCCGACTGGTTTGGGAGCCACCAACCCAAAGCTCGCTACATAGACGGAAGGTATTGTATATAAATAAAAGTCAATATTCAGAAAAATCAAAGAAAAAATCAGAAAAATCAGAAAAATTATTCCATTGCTACAAAAAGATGTGGAATCTGATAGAACTTTAGGACAAAAATATTACTCTCTTATCAACTGCACTTATGACTGTTGTGGGCAAAAATGAGTTGTTTAATATTTTGTTAGCTGTGTATATGGAGAATGGTAAAAATAATCGGAGAATTTACTTATTTAGTAATTTAGAAAGAAACAAAATAATTAGTAACTTGGAGTAGAAGTTTCACCTGATTAGTCACTAACTTCTTTATTCTATTTTCGCTTGTCTTTTTGCTTTTGTGTGCATTAGTTTTACTACCTTTTTACTTTTGTAAAATGTTTGTGGGTAGCATTGCTGTAAACCCTCACGAGACTACAACTCGTCCACTAGGGACACCTATGGGTTTAAAGGCTTGTTGCATACGCTAAATGCAACTGTGATCCCTACGAAAGTGGCTTAGTTAATTTTATATTCTTTATTCTTATTTTATTTTCTGTTTTGCTCGAGGACTAGCAAAATGTTAGGTTTGGGGGTGTGATGAGTGGTATTTATATCACTATTTCTCACTCATTTGACCTAATGTTTTGTATTGTTTCTCGAGATTTATGAACGTTTTGATGTGTTTTGTTGTCATTTTGCAGATAAATAAAGTTTGGATAGCACTGGAGGCAATTTGGGGCAAAACCGGATAAAAATGCGTCAGCAGAGATATTTTGGTCTTTTTCGCGTCGCGACGCCCAGCATACGCCGAATCTGCTAACATGCGCCGGGTCAACGGGTCAGAATTTGAGAAGTTTGACTTTGCTAACATGCGTCGTGCCACGTGTCACCACCACAGAAGATCCGCTAACGTGCGCACGCCACATCATCATGACGTCCCCAATGACGTCATGAACAGTGCCACGTCACCAATGACGTCATGAACAGTGCCACGTCATCAATGACATCAGCTTCATAATTGAGTTCCAGCCATTACCACATTAGTGTCGACCTTATCCTCTTATCCGAATCGCTACGTGTCAAGCTGTCCTTGTGCCACGTCTCACTATTACGGCGTCGCGACGCCATCCGAATCGCTACGTGTCAAGCTGTCCTTGTGCCACGTCTCACTATTACGGCGTCGCGACGCTGGAAACCGAATTTTTTGCCTATAAATAGAGCGCGAAATTTCAGATTTCAGTGTACCATTCCCTCTCTCTTATTTGATGTAAATAGGGAATTCTTCTCTCTCTAAGTTTCGTTTTAATTTTTATTTTTTACTTTGTAATAATTTTAATTACTTTTTGTAATAATAGTAATTTACTTTCTTATTTTACAGTTTTTACTATTCACTATGAGGAGGTGGTACTTCCCTATGCTAAGGTGAAAGGTAATTATTTTACTATTGCTATTTAGATTAATCTCCCTTAAAAATGATATATTTACTATTTAAAATACTGATTAATAAAGGATACCGCTATATTGGTCGGTTGGCAATTCAATTTAATCTGGTTTAAACCTGACTAATCAAGGAAACCGCTATATTGGTCGGTTGGTAAATTACTTTGGTACCGCCTTTATGGCTGGATTATGGACAAAAATTACCACCTATATGGCTGGTTGGACTTAATTTGACTTAATCAGGATACCGCCAGATTGGTCGGTTGGTAAAATATTATCACAAGTTTATATATTATTTTATGGGAGATATCTAAATTAGTAGTAGTAAAAGTAATTCATTTTGCCTTAGCATTTTTTATTTCATTGTAATTTACTTTTCAGCATTTTCCTCACCGTAATTACTTTTCAGCATTTTCATTTTATGTCTTTTAAGTTTTTATTAGCCTTAGTTATGTGTTGTAACTAAATTAGTTATCTGGGGTTGTGATGACTTTTAATATCACCGTTTTATAAAGGGTTAAATTATAGCTTGGGTAATATAAAGATTTATTTATTGAGTCTTAATCTTAATGCCTTTTTATTAATTGGCCACTAATAAAATTGATTAGGTAAATCTAAAATGAACTAGACATAGGGATTTTAAGTTTAAGACCTTAGACTCAATAGCCCACGATCTTCCTTAAGGATAGATAACCCTTTTAATAGATTTCCTTACAGGATAGGAATATACCTGTCGGGCGGGGGTAGCCATAATTGGAACTTAATTTTAATGAATCTAGGTAATTTGGTTGACATAGACATATGGTTCAATTGGATTATACTAGGTACTTGTAATTGACCATTGGAAGAGGCTTTTACATAAATTAGTGTTCCAGGTTAATAAATCAATATATTACCCAACTATAAGATAACCACTTCATCTTTAAATAATATTGGAATAAATCACAACCCTAGATAGTTTTTAATATTGAATTTTCTTAAAATCTACCTTCGAACAATTTTATTTACTAGTATTTAAATTTAGAATCGTCGTCATTTCAAATCAATTAAACAACCTGTTAGATACTAGTAATCATTTAACCTCATAAAATTAATAACTTAGGTATTAAGTCCTCGTGGGATCGATACTTTCTATACTACTTGAATGATACGTACGCTTGCGTTATACGTGTGTGTTTACGCCGGTCAGCAATCTCCACCGGAGGGCATTCTGTTGGGGTTTCGGGTGATGGGCGCAGCGGAAGCGCGGTTCGGGCGGGATCGTAATTTAAAACCTTTTCAAATTACCGAATAAATTATTCAATATCTAATATGAATAATTTATTCATATTTCACCTAAACCTATTTATTCAATATCAAATATCAACATAAATAAGGTTAAAACGTCGCGAAACTTTTACGAAAATCATTTTTCCGCAAAATGACGCAAAACACGTTTTTGACCGAACCGACCACCCGACACATATGGGAACTGCCCAAGTCAGCCCTAATAGTGTCAGGGCAGTTCATGGGCTGCCCGAATAGTGACGGATTCACTGTTTGGACAGTCGTCACCCGGTTGGCTCAAAAGTCACCGGTAACGCCGTTTTTGGCCGTTTTCGCTTATTTCAACTCGGAACAAATTTCCGACAATTGTTCCAACACCCAAAATACATCCAATACATTCACAAAACACATTTTTCATCAATAAAATCAGTACACTTCCAGGTCTGAACCAGTAACCGAATTTGACAAATTCATGCTTTAAATCGAATTTTTCAACATTAATAAAATTAATTACAACACCAACCAAAGTCACCAAATATGAACAACTCAAGAACAATTCTAGGTGCCACAAGAGTGGTCATAACACTCTAGAATAGCAACTCATCAACAATTGATTAATTTGGACAATAATTACACTAATTACTTCCAAAACTATTTCACATATGTAATATAACTTTCAATCCATCATCCACAACCAAAAGCCCCAAAATTTCAGATTTGAAGAAACCCTAGAACATTTCTAAATCATGAAGAAACAAGAGATCAAATTTCTAAGTTTAGGGTTTTGAAGACTTACCTTAAATCTCCCAAATCCTTAGCCTTTTTCTTTGATTTTTCCTTCAAATATTCATGGATTATTCAAACAAATTTGGAATCCTTTTTTTTAGAAGCTTTCGGCCATTGATGAAAGAATAAGGAAGAAATTTTTTTTCTTATTATTTATTCCTCATGACCGACTTAGTGTATAGGAAATAAGGGTATTTTTGTCATTTTCCATTTTAATCAAATTAAAATGATAATTACACTTTTTGTTAGCCAATCAAATTAGCACAACCAAAGTATAATAAATCATGTCACATCAACCAATAATAATTAGACAAATTCCATTACATTTATGGAAAAAGATTATTATTAATAATTTAAATATTTAAAATTAAATATCCAAATAATTAATTAATGTATTATTATTATATGTATTTTTATTTACAATAAATAAAAAATACATATATTTATTGCATGTGTCAAAATCTCATTTGACGAATAATTAAAGTGTATATAATCGTATTATGTATCAAATACAAATACACAATAATTATTATCGGACAAAATCACATAATGCATGTGTTATCATTTAACCGATTAAACTCATTTAATCCGGTGAAGTATTATGAATAATTTGTATTATCATATCGAGTTGCACAAGTGCTCAATGAGTACACTTCATATTGTGGTACTCTCTAAGTTTAGGCTTATCCGTCACGAAATCCAATTTCGTGTCCATAATCCACCCACTCATGAATTATGACGACCACGGATAATCTCGCTAAACTATGCAAGTCGAAGTCATCACATACGTATAATCCCTCCATCACAGACTATCTATATTATACCTGGGATATAGATGAAAACGTCAATTTCGTTCGGTATAATACAGTCGACTTTCAACTTACGATCTCTAAATAACACTCGGAGCTAATTTCCGAAGTTATACCACGACCATGGATTTACTAGATCGTAAACACGTGAGGATACCTATGCCATGTATACAGGACTGACGGATCCTATCTTGATATGCACTGGATATCATGAGCATCAGTCCACATCCAACGAACAGGCGAAGGTCTGATCATGAATAGACTGGTGATGTGACTGCCATCAAAGTATGGAGGATAACTCATATATCCCACTGTGGTATCTCAAGTCAAATGACCACTATGCTCGCTCAACTCGTGAAGATTCCTATTGACGTTGGTGTACCATCTATTAGGAAATCTTCAGTGAGTCGTTCAGTGTTTATCAAGTAAACACATACATGTCTATACGAGTCTCCCGAGACTAATGGTTCATTGGGATAAACCATCGGACCAAGTCACGATATACGACATGCACTGGTGACCGGAGCGTAAACACACACGTATAACGCAAGCGCACGTATCGTTCAAGTAGTATAAAAATATCGATCCCACGAGGACTTAATATCTAAACTATTAATTTTATGAGGTCAAATGATTACTAATATCTAACAAGTTGATTGATTGATTTGAAATGGTGACGATTCTAAATTTAAAAGCAAGTAAATAAATTTGTCGAAATAGGTTTTAAGAAAATTCAATATTAAAAACTATCTAGGGTTGTGATTTCTTCCAATATCATTTTAAAGATGAAGTGGTTATCTTAAAGTTGGGTAATATATTGATTTATTAACCTGGAACACTAAATTATGTGTAAGCCTCTGTCGATGATCAGACACAAATACCCAGTTTAACCCAGTTGAACCATATGTCTATTCAGAACTAATTGCCTTAAATTCATATGTTTGATCATATCAAACATCTTTGAATAATTCAAAAATTCACGATGAATCTTAAAATTATAGTTTTCAACACTTCAAATAGAATATCTTTGAACCATTCAAAATATTCTATTCGCGTTTTATCAGAAACATATTGAAAGTTCTCGAACAATTCAAGACGTTCAACATGTTCTTTATTAGAAACACGTAACTAAGTCATGAAAAATCATTAACTGAGTTACAAAGTAAAGAAAACTATCTAAGGCAATTTATAATTCATTAAACTGCATACATCCAATGTATTAGTCTAATAAATCTGTGGTCCAATGACGATCATTGGTTAAATGAGATTTAATCATATCCTGAATGCAATATTCATTAAATGGATAATGATATGTGGTGTGAACTCATATAAGACTATCATTTACCATAAAGAATAAGCATCTAATGCTTTTATGATAAAATCTCATAAAGCACAGTTCTAAGTTACTTAGTTTACCGAATATCTTTCTTAATGTTTATCTTTTCATTAATGACACTACTAGTCATCTTAAATATGTAACAACTGCTTATATAGAACAAGTAACTATTCAATAGTCACAAGTTCTGATATCAAATATCAAAACAGTTATTAAATATTATTTAAATAATTAGACAGTAATATCCAATATCTACAGTTGTCGTATTGCGAGAATCGATATTCTCTATACACAACTATACACATCTCATTTCTTTAGTTTTATAATTGCATTCAATTATTCACAACAATTGTAAATGATTGATTAGCAAACTGTGTCAAACAAATGATTTCTAAAAGTCACTAAAGCCAATAAACGTCATTATAAGATAAACAATTATTAATGTGGTTTTCTTAATGCCAGTCAAGAATCTCGAGACATGAACCGATTCGTGTCAATTTTTACTGCTCAAGAAACTATTCTTACTAGATTACAATATCCTAAACTAATATCCATTTAGATTATCTATCGTGACTTAGTAATTAAGTCACAAACCATCTTGATTTATAAGGAAATCAGAACACAATAATTCCCGATGGTTTTAAACTAATCTAACAATATCTTAGTCTACGGTCTTTCTAGAACCTATTCTAGAATTACGCAACCTTAAATAAAGTCAGAAAATCTATTTAAGTAATAAGCATGCAGTGGATTAGAAGTATAATTTTTTTTTTTTTTTTTTTTTGGAAAAATTACAATGTATTCCAAAAGATGTATTTTGTACAATTGTACAAGCGACATCCTCAGGAAAGTGCTGAAAGCACAAGATAACAAAGCCCGAAAGCAAAACACAACCAAATTCATGGCGAAAGAGAATGCGAAAATAAGCAACAAAATTGCAGTCTAAATTACAATTTCTAAAATTCAGCCCAGCGCAAGCATTCTAAATTACAATTTCTAAAATTCAGCCCAGCGCAAGCATTCCATTGGTCACGGTCAACCACAACGAACAGCTCTAGAAACCCTTAAGGCCGAAACAAGCCCAGCCCAAAATTTAACAAACCACAGCAGCCCAAACGAGTCAGACCACAATGCTTACTTAAAGCCCAATGACGGCCCAGTCACAAACGCCCAAGCAGTCCATGAAGTCATTAGCAGATCAAGCCAAAGAAGCCCAACTTTGCTGTCAGCAAGCGCGCATGACAGGCCCATTAAACAATTAGTCAGCCACACGTGATTGCCAACAGCCCACTCTCAAGCTCGAGAAGCCCAGTCCACGCGCATAACTCAGCCCATCATGGGCACGTGAGCCGAGTGTCAGACCCTTCAGCACGCCCACGTGAAAGAGACACATGAAAAGCCAGGCCATGCCACACACATTAACATAACGCCAAAACAAGGGGTTATTCTTTAATCCCTTTGAACAAGCGTCCACATATCTAAGAACAGAAATTTCAGCGAAACCCAGCCCACTTGAATAGGCTGAAATCCAAGCCAATGCATAAGCAGCCCACATTTCGCCCAATTCCCAGCCTAATTGCCGGTCCAGAAACTAAGCAACAAATTCGTGTCAAGCACAGCCCAACATCAGTTCTCAGCAAGCCAAGTGGAGCCGAAACCCAGCAGCCCACAGCCCCTATCACTTGTGTTCAAGCAAAATTCACTGCCCCACCATGCTTGAAGAATGAATGACACAACTTCCCGGAGAGCAAACGCTACCTTTACGGTCCATCCTCGTACATCAAGCAAATACGCATGATCGAGATTTTTCCTTACATAACCCTGCTATATTTTCTTCATATCTCATTGCCTCCCTCCATTTGAATATGCTACTGTTCACAGCAAGGATTTTTGTAACGGATGCTACATCGCCAAAGCATAGATGAAAGATGACGGGCGGACTGACCAGGATGCATATGACCTTCGAGAAATCATAATCAACTTGAACTCGAGCACTATCAAGGCTGGCTAGTAGTGCTCAAGATGCTAACCGGTTTGTGATGATGACGCGATCTACCTCTCCTATAACCAAACCATTGTTTCTTCACTAAACAGAGCCACAAAAGAAGCAAGCTGAGATGCAGGATCATGAAGCTCGGCAGGCCCAAGCCGATGAACCCATTACCGGTTTTCAATTTCCATTTCAGCACCCAGCCCATTCTTGAAACCTCTAAACAGCCCAAACAACTTTATCTATCAAAACAAAACAGGATAGTCTGCTTGATCAACAATCAGCCCAACAAATTCAGCCCAACCGCATGAATTTGTAGGTTATTGCATCCCCAAACGACCACAAACCAGAAAAAGAAAATTATTCCAGGGGAACCAAATAACCATCCTGATCCAGCTTCATACTATGCATACACAGTTGCCGAGATTTTCCCTTATCATAATCCCGTCATGTTTCTTCCTATCTCATGGCCTCCCTACCATTTGATTATGCTACTGTTCACAACCGGGACTAACTAAAAGGGTGCTACATCGCCAATGCGTAGCTTGATGACCCCTGAACCAAAATCGCACAAGGCCCCTCCAAAATATTTTTGTCTTGGACTTATCACCCAAACAAGCCTTAAAAAAACATATTCCAGCTACTTTGACGAGATTTTACCATGAAGTCCGGAAATGTTTCTTCGTACCTCTCGATACGCTACTGTTCATATCCGTGACTAACAGAGGGCTGCTACGTCGTCCAGCTTCGTCAGGATCATTCGAACGAGAGCTCAGTTCTTCATTATTGTAAGATGGCCGGTCAAAGCAGATATCCAGTCTTCCAATCACGCCTAAGCCCAGACTATCTGTACCCATTCAGCGTAAAGCCCATATATTTTGGCCCAGAGGCGAAAATAAGCCCACAACAGCCCTTCTATACTCACTGCCCAAGAGCCCAAGCAAGAAGAAAGAAAAAATTTGAATCTCACGTGCATTTTTTAAAACATATGACATCCCACAAGCAGAACATCCAGGAAGTACCCGGCCCAAAATCCACCCTTTTCCTTATGAAATCAGCCGGCCCATGTCACTTAAGGCTACAACCCAAGTGGTCATCACGTGCATTTTTTAAAAGACGCACGAGACAAATCAATTTCAGGAGCAGGCCCAAGCACACCGGCCCATATTCCAATCAAATAGACCAAAACTCAGCCCAGCATAAATCGGCGGGCTTCACAAACAAAAATCCCCACTGAGTTGACTCAGAATAAGATCAAACTCAAAATTCCCGAAGAACCTGATGAAGATCAAACCCAGAAAGTCGAAGAACTTGATGAAGATTAACTGATCAGACACCTCAAATCCCTAAATTGATCACCAAAATGCCCAAGTTTGGAAGTCAAAACTAAATCTGGCCACAATAAAAACCCAAAGGATGTCATCTAAGTCGCAAAACTCAGATTGCACACTCACCAGCTCATCAAATTTGGGAAAAAGGCCTGGTCAACGAGAAACCAATCAGCGTCGAATCTGGTCCTAAATGCGTCCAGATTCAAGCACGTGACAGAGCAGCCTCACGTGAAAAACAACAAATTTCCCAAGATTTAACCCAAACAAAGATCAAACCATGTATTTTTTGAAGAACAGTATGAAGATTTGGTGATGGTCAACAAAGGTCAACGCAGCCCAAACTCAATTTTCTGATCTCCAAGTGCAAAATCAGCCTCAAACTGGCCGATACTATGATCATACGAATCCATCCTGAGAAAAAGCAACAGAATATATCTGTGTAAGAACTGCAGGGGGGAGTTCGTCAATCTCCTTCACTCCTTCCTCAATCTTCAACTCAATTTCCCCAAGATTCTGCGATATCCTAGAAGAAATCAGATAAAAAAATACTTCAAAAAGGAATTAATCGCAAATCACACACTTTGTTGACTCGG